>CM054808.1:4658330-4894357 GCA_028984105.1 Lavandula angustifolia | reverse complement strand
TGGAGTCACGGTAGATGGGCACTTCATTACGAATGATACCATAATCTCTCGGTTGTTGTCGAAGCCAAAGGATCTTGGCACAAGCAACTTCCGGCAGCCATATACTCGGCTTCGGTAGTGGATGTTGCTGCGAGTCTTTGTTTCTTTGAAAACCATGATATCGGCTTCTTTGCGCTAGAACCGACACGTTCGGAAGTCGACTTTCGATCTATCCTCGCATCTGCATAATCAACATCGAGAATAACTTTGTCGGTATAAGATTATCATCGGCGGGATACCATAACCCAGCGTCGAGTGTTCCTCTTAGATATCGCGAGAATCTTCTTTTTCGAGTCCAGATGACTTCGCTTGGGATCCGCTTGAAATCTTGCACATACACCTACGGCATAAGTTATGTCGGTCGGCTAGTTGTTAAATATAATAAAGAACCAATAATAGTTCTATAATCGGTAGAGTTAACGAAGCTCCCTCTTTGTCTAGATCGATTTTAAAATTTGTGTTCATGGGGATCTTGGTGGCTTGCTCGAATCGCGGCCGAATCTTTTGAGAAGATCTCGAGTGTATTTAGCTTGATTGATGAAGATTCCTTCGAGGTGATTGCTTCACTTGAAATCCAAGGAAATAATTCATCTCTCCCATCATGGACATCTCGAGCTTCTCCTTCATCATCTTCTCAAACTGTTGGCATATGGTCTCGTTTACGCGGCCGAAAATGATGTCGTCCACGTAGATTTGCACCGGTAGGATGTCATCTCCGGACTTTATCTTTGAACAGGTGCGATCTGTCCCCTTACGAAAACCTTTTACGAAGTAGAAAGTCGATAGGGTATCGTACCAAGCCACGGGTGCTTGTTTTAACCCATCTGAGCTTTCCAAGTTCACGTACACTGATGTCCCTGCTTGAAAGCCGGGCGCTTGTTCCACATAGACTTCTTCCTTCGGTACACTATTCGAAAAAGCGACTTTACATCCATCGATATACTTTGAATCCTTGATGCGTTGCGTAGGATAAGAAAAGATGAACGGCTTCCAATCTTGCGACTGGAGCGAAAGTTTCATCAAAGTCGATTCCTTCTGCTTGACTGTATCCCTTGGCAACTAGTCGAGCTTTATTTCGACGATGACGTTGTTTTCATCACGCTTGTTTTTGAAGACCCACTTAGTACCGATCACATGCGATGTCTAGGTCTGTCAACAAGCTCCCAAACTTCGTTTCTGACGAACTGGTTCAGCTCTTCTTGCATGGCGATGATCCAGTCAGCATCGTTAAGTGCGTCCTCTATCGGCGAGATTCTTACGTAGACAAGAAACAAGAATAAAGTGAGCTTTCTCCTTGATTTAATCTCGATCTTGTTCTTATCGTTCTTTGATGGATCTCTTATTATGAGATCGAAGAATGAGCGTCAAGCCATGAACGTCGAGTCGGCTTCTTCTTCGATACTACTTCTACGAGAATCGGTAGGAGTGTTAGGCATTTTAGTAGTCTTGTTACGAGATTGCGGCAGTTCAGTAAGAAGGATAGGATCTGCGAGTTTCTAGGTTCGGGGGCATTTAGCTCGGGAACATTAATCGTTCCCCACGAGTTTATATTCTCGGTAGAGGTCTCGGTTACCACTTGGGGCTTCCTCATCGACCTTTGTTACTGTTGTTGATTACGTTCGGTAGAATCAACCGGAGTCGGCTACATCGCTCGTTGGTTGAGTCCGAGTTTCTTCATCATCGACCCATCATCCCAACAATGCTTGAATCTTTTCGGTTTTATCGGTCGATCAGAGATCCCGTAGTTTCTTTGCGACATCATCGGTATTTGTCTCGTAGTTTTCTGTTCTCGGGAACAAACTTATCAAAAACAACATGAGGGCTTTCCTCCACGCAAAGAGTCCGATAGTTAAAGACTCACGAATGCTTTCTTGACTCGGGGAATATCCTAAGAATACCCCTTGATCATATTTGCTATCAATGACCTTCAACCGATCTTTCCCGTTATTGTGGATAAAGCACGGACAACCAAAAATATGAAAATGAGAAATAGAAGGAATTCTCCCTTTCCACAATTCGTATGGTGTCTTCATGTGTTCTTTGTGTAAGTAGTGAGCGATTACGAGTGTAGCAAGCCGTGTCGTAGCATGCGCCCGGGAACTTAGAGGGTAGCCCAGTGCCGCTTCTTTGAGTGTTCGATTTTGCGTTCGGCAAGTCCGTTACGTTGAGGAGTACGAGCAGTGATGTTTCATGTTGAATTCCCTCTTTCTCGCAGTACTCTTTAACTAGCGAGTTGAGAAATTACGTTCCTTTGTACGAGCGAATTCTTTGTATCTTGATGTCCTTTTCCACACTGAGCTTTTTCAGTAGTTTAGGCAACTCAGTCATGACATCAGATTTGTTGGCGATGAAGACTACCCATGTATATCTCGAGTAGTCGTTTATAACGACAAGGGCATACTTCTTACCTCGTATAGTTACTGGAGAAACTGGCCCAAATAAATCCATGTGCAGCAGCTGAAGGATTCCATCAGTGGAAGGTGAAGGAATAGGTGGATTGCTACTCTTTGTCTGCTTTCCCTTCAAGCATGCTTCACAATTTCTATCTTTGATAAACGATTCATTGGGCAGTCCTTTGACTTTAGAGTTCTTGGCGAGCTTGTTCATAGTCTTGAAGTTTAGGTGGCTGAGTCTCTTATGCCATAGCCATCCTGACTTGTTACTAGATTTCGTCTGTGCAAGCAAGCAAGCCTCAGGTTCTGCGGTATTCCAGTTAGCAACGTATATGTTTTTCTTCCGCGAACCTGATAACACTGTTTTCCCTGTAGATTTATCAACAATATCACAGAAACCAGCGTCAAAGATTACTCTGTTAAGATTATCACGGGGATTGGCGACAAAAAGGAGATTATGTTGAAGTCATTCAACATATGTTACTCTTAGGCCGGCGAGTCCCAATATTACTCGCGTTCCATATCCCCTTGTGTAACCTTTAGAGTTGTCACCAAACTCCCATCTTCTTGTATATAGTTGGTCAGCAGGCTCTTCTGGTACGTCATGTGTCTTGAGCAGCCGCTGTCCACTATCCATGGGTCCTTATGCACCTGCAAAACGAAGCATTTTTAGGTACCCTTTGGTTCGGTTGGGTCCTTACATGTTAGTGGGTGATTTGAGAACCCAAATCTACCTCGGAACCTTAGAAGTCACGAGACTTCTTCTTCGAACCTTGTCGAGTTTTCTTCTCCACGGGACTCGGAGATGCGATTTTTTGATGATTTTGGGTTCGAGGCTTTCTTCTTCTTAGTCTTTGCGCTTCTCCGACCACGGGCTCATAATAGTACGAGTAGTCGTCTTGAGCCGGGTGCTCGTACATTGGCTCGTAGTACTTGTTACGCCCATCGACCTTCTTGGTTCCCCACGAATTTGATCGCGGTGTCTGGGGCTGGAACCTTTGGTCAGTTGCTTGTTGTTGTTCGGTGAGGTGCAATCATTTTTCGTTTGTTCTTCGCTGAGGTGTGGTGTCGGCGGCTTGCACCTTTCCTCGATAAACCTATCGGCCCGGTGCTTGAGCTTTTCGAGGTAGAAGCTTTGTGGGTATAGCCAAGTCCTTCTTTCATGACGGTTTGCCGTTGTGCTACGAGCATACTTTCTAATTTCTCCTTAGCTCCAAGGTGCTTGTTCGGTCATCGGTCCTCGCCAGACCTCGTCACTCCTCCTGAGTGTGTCATAATCTTTCTTTACGTCGAGAGCTTACATTGGCTGGTCTATTTCGAGTCTCTTTCTCGAAATTGTCCTTTGTCGGAGCGAGATTTGAGTCTCTTGAAGCTGAGACTTAGTCATAAGAGATTCGATCTCTTCCTTGAGTCTCGCAACTAGATTCTCTGACTCAGTAGAGACCTGACAATAAAAAGAAAGTCTTTGATTTTCGGCGCTTTACCATCTCCGGTTCTGGATCGTTCTGGCGAACTACGTGCTCATTGAATACATTCCTCTAGCGAGATCGTCGTATGCTTGTACCATATCCATAGGATCATACGTGACCGAGCACGTATCGTGTGTCTTGTGTGAAGAAGAGGTTATATTAAGTTTGGAGTTTACCTCAGTCTCTTCTCCGGCCATCAGACAGTATTCAGTTGTTCCTTCAGGAATCGTTTCTCCGATCTCAACTGCTAAAAATGCAGCTTCATCCTCAGAGGAATACATAAATGTATCTTCCTCAAGTGAGTTGTCGGATATCTCTCCGGCGATGTAGGCCTGCCTTCTTTGGGCAAATTTATCTCTTACGGCCCGCCGTTACGCTCGTTGAGCGGTGAGGTTCGGGACGATCGTGCGATAGTGTCCCTCCTTCTTACGGTTATAACGGTGGATGTTACTGCTTTGCTTTTTCCACTGAAGCTTTAGATGGACTCGCGGCGGGCTACGTGTTCCTGCATTCGGTAGAAGGATTAGATTCTTCCCTTTTCGATAATCTTTCTTACCCAGAGGGAGAAACTCTGTTGTATTTCCTCAGCTTTCTAACTCTCTCCTTTTCTCTCTGATATTTGAGAGCCATCACGTGCCAGTGGTCGGTGCTTGAAGTCTCACAAGATTTTGTTTCGATAGTGGCCGCTGCCGTGCTTGAGGAAATCGGTTTGGATCCGGTTTTCTTTGACGAGTTGCTTTAAAAGCATGATCGATACGTGTGTCGGAGCACTTTGGAACACCTTTGGGGGTAGACTATGCTCAAATTCCTCCGTTTTTAGTTACGAAAATATAACATCGGGAGTTAGAGCATTTAGATCGGAGCGACGTAAGTAAGTAGCAAATGGAAGCCACTTACGTCGAGGTAGCGCTCTCAAGATCTTTGTGTTCATCTCTTTGTTGGTGAACACCTTCCCCTTCACCCGTTGATAACATTGACTTGGTTTGTAAATCGACACTGAGCTCGTGAATGGTCTCCTTTGGGTCCATTGCAAAGGCTTCGAACCTTCGAAGCTCTAATTCGAGCTTGTTTTCTTTGATCTGCGGGGTTCCTTGGCTCAGTGCGGCCCAAAGCATCCCATAGCTCTTTTGCCGTTTTGCGGTCCCGCACCCTCCAGAGATGAGAGTCATCCGGCGTTGTCGGTATAGCGTTTCGCACAACTTCGGTCAAGGTTGTGCGGCTTTTTTCTCTTCGAGATGTGAAGGCTGATTTGTCTTTGGGAACCTTAGCACCAATTTGTGCTCCTACACCTCCCTTGATGGCGAGCGAGCATTAATCATGGGAATGATGGGTCCGGTCTCCGGGGCGTCCAGAGCATGCTTGTCGTGCGGCGATGTGAGGTGTACCTCCATTCTCACACGCCCATACCGTGAAGTTCTCTATTGAGAACATCGGCACCATCCCGATACGACATGTCGGACATTATGCAAACGGGTATAAGGATGAAAGAAGAGATGCTTGTGCGGAGAAAACGTTTTCAAGGATGCGTTCGAGAGAACCCAATAGTACGAGCCGGCAATCGGAAGAACACCGATGCTCGATACCAATTGTTGGTCGGAGATGATAGTCGAGGTGTAGAGGGGGGGGGTGAATACACGATCACGGTTTCTTCTTCTCAAACCAGAAGGGCAGTGAGTCGTTTAGTGCAGCGATGAACGGTGCCAAATAGTAACCTTCGATCATTGGGTCGAGTGGGTCGGCCTGCGAGTTCTTCTGCGACTTTTGTCGGTCGTTGAACTTCCGGTCGGAGACGTTGTGCGGATAAGTGTGGGGCCGGGAGATTCGTCTCGGTTTTGAAAACGCTTTTCACAAATCAAGTTCTTTTGGCTATGCGCTTTAGAAACACGTTTTATGCAAACATATGATTTCGAATAGTTATGATATGCAATAAAAGCGATAAAGAACACAAGCGATTTAACGTGGTTCGGATACGCGAGATCCTACGTCCACGGTCCGACAATGGCGAGGATAACTTGTTGATTAAAGCGAGCAAGCCTCGGCGGTATCGTACTTTGGACGAGATCCTTCTAAGTTATAGTCCTTAGCGACTTTACAATTCAAACCGAAGTTCGAAAGGGAAGGAATAATCTCCAACTAAGAAGGAGTTCTTACAATAAGAACAATTCACAGAAAGTGAACTCCTTCGAATCTAAGCTATAAATATGGCGATGAGCTTAGTCTAGAGAAGAGAGGGATCTAAGTACTCTAGAGTGAAGAACTAAGAATATTCTAAGAAAGCAAGTTCTTCTCTGGATAATCTTTGAGTATGCTAGAGTGTTCAAAGCTTGAGCGTTTTTCCCTTTTTATTCCGTTGCGTGGAGCTTCGAATTTCTTCTCTATTTATAGTTGTGAGCTATGGCATATGTCCGTTGGAGACGACGATGCCACGTGTCACAAGCTTCCAAAAGAAAACGGCCATAAATTCGAATTTGTTGCGGCGGGGTAGTTAATTACGTACATGAGAGCGGCTTTGCTGTATAGAGCGAGATATGGTCTTGTCGGCTTCTCATTGGTCGAGGTTTGTGGTTGGTGAGAATGTGTCGAGTCAAAGTTGACTATTCAAACAACCTCGTAAGATCTTCTGGCGAACTTCGAAAAGACTTGTGCGGCCGGGTCGTTTTACGTCGGACACGATAGACTAGATAAGTCTCTGTCTTCTTCGGCGAGTCGGTGACAAGGAATACATCTCTTGAGTAGGTCGGTGGCGGCTGCGAAGGTGCGAGCTCCGCATATGTTCTTACGCGATGGCTTATCGGTGATGGGCTATCTCCTACTGAGGTGAAGATTAACTGCTGGCTGAAGAACGCAAGCTCTTACAAAGATGACGTGGGGTTCTGGAAAGTAACTTCGTCAGAAGATCAGTCCAACAGTTTACCCCGTACATGACTTAGACAAAAGATAATCAAACAAAACAAGTCTAACATATACATCATTTAATCCTATAGACACACAGCACGACTGATATCAACTGGGTTTTGGGATCTTCAATTCCATAGTACTACTATGATTTCCCCCAATATTCTTTTAACCACTAGACAGCTGAGTACCATCTACTAACTCATAACCCAACATAAACAATGAAAATTGGCTACGATTTTATGTTTCTAATTCAAACATAAAGAGGCGACGCTTGAAGAATGGGAAGGAGGCGATGCTTGAAGAAGGTTTCGAATTGAACATGAACTCATTTCGAATTGAAAGCGACGCTTGAATAAGGATTCTGAGGCAACGCGTGGAGAAGGTTTCGGAGGCGACGCGTGAAGAAGGTTTCGAAGGCGTCGTGTGAAGAAGGTTTTGGAGGCGACGTTTGAAGAAGGTTTCAAATTGAAAACGAAGTCAGTTCCGAAGCATTGGGATTTCGTCCCTTCAATACCAAAGGGAAGCGGTATTACGTCGATCTAAGGTATGTGCCGCGAATTGCAAGCTGCGAAATCGATTTTTTTTGTGAATACGATCTATGATTTACGGCTAGACGCAGATTTGTGATTGTTTTGCATACATTCTTGAAAGCGTTATCTAGGGCTTTTTTGTGGATTGCAAATTGCGACTACGAAATTGAATTGGGGCTTTTTGTGGATTAGGGTTTTTTAGTTCGGTTCGGTAAGGTGTGGAAAGATTATGCACATTTCAATATACGAACAATTTTTATGAATGCACATGCCCATTGAAAGATTATGCACATTTCATGTAAAATATATGCAAATTATAATTTATTTATGGGCACATGTTGTGTAATATAATTGCACGAACGAGTGTAATGTAAGGTATATGCACATTTCAATATCCGGACAATTTTTAAGAATGCACATGCCCGTTGAAATAGTATGCACATTTCTTTAAAATGTATGCAAATTATGTGTTATTTATGTGCACAAGGTGCGTAATATAATTTCTTGTTGAAAATTTTGTTTATAGGATTGCAATGGGTGGGAAGAGAAAGGGAGGAGCATTGATAGGAGGGGATAGATGCAGTGGTAGACTAAGGTTAATAAAAAAGAGTAAGGCTGAAGCTGTAGAAATTCAAAAGGATAGAAAAATGAAGGGTAAGGTGATTGATGATGCAAGTGAAGGAACACCTACAAAAAGAAGTAAACAAATAAAAAAGAGAAGGTTGCTGCACAACAAATTACATTATCGGCACAATGTGCTTAAATTGAATCCGAATGTGAATTTGAATGTGCTTAAATTGAATCCGAATTCTACAAATTTTGTTATCAGCACAATGTGAGCTTTTTATGTGTTGTAGTGAACAAATGGAAGTGATGATGAGCTCTATAATCAGGCAATAGACAATTTCGAGGTAATTTTTAGTACATTTTGTTGCACATTTCATTAATTTTATCTGCACATTTCATTATATTTTTCTACACATTGAGTGTTTCTTATATGCGAAATGGTAGATTGATGATTATCTTAATGATAATGAAAATGGAAATGGTGAGCAAGTTGCAGAAGGTGAAAGAAACAAAGTGAATGATGACATGAATATTATTAAGAATTTGGTTGAGGAAAGTGGAAAACAAACTGAAACAGAAAGAACTTAGGTAAAATTAGGTAGAATTCTCTACACATTTCATAACATTTATACGCACACTAATTGTTTCTTATGTGTAGGGACTTGGCGGTGTGGCTTAACAAAATATTCAAAGAAACAAATTGCAATCCTAATGCTCAAATCTTGCCTTGCACTCCGACATGGCACGTTGAAGTTGCGGGGAGAATACTATGAGAAGGTGATCCGAGGAAGAAATATAGACGTGGAGAAAATATTACTTGGTTGATGTTTTTATATTTCAAACTTGTGAAGGTGGATCCTATGTTATTTTGTAATTAAAGCCGTAGTAGCAGCCCTTATAAATTCATTAATGTATGTTAAATGCACATGGTTCCTATGTTATTTTGTATTTAGATGGTCTGAATTTGTTATGCACATTTAATGAATTTATTATGCACATTTATAGTATTTGCTCTGCACATTTATGTAATTTTCCATTATTTACGACTGCAAATTTGGTACGCTCAGAATAAATATAAGCAATGCAAATTGGATAGAAAACTATAACAATTAATTAAATAAGGATCCATGTCCAGGATTTTTAAATGTCAACCATCATGAAAAAATAAAAAAGAGCAGTTTAGTCACAGTTCAGAAATAGATTTGATTATTCATCTTCGAGGATCCAACACCCGTAGCTGTTCACTACACTTAACAAGTCCAATACATCTATAACTCTCGTATAACAACTCCCGATTGTCCTTTCGATTTGATCCTTCACATATCCTCAAATAAGGATCTTCGAAAGATATACTTTTCACAACCTTCTTGGAGAAGAGGATGAGAGTGCGCCTCGATAAAAGTTGTTATTTCATAACCTTCAGCTCCACAAAGTTAAAAAACAACTCAAGCTATATTTAGAAAATATCTGCACATTTGCAAAACTATACCTGGGACATTGCAGTTTGCAAACTGTCATATAATAATAAGTAAATTCAGATAAAGGAAACGACAAAGTATCAAAATACGAGGATAAACGAGATCGGAGTTGAAATGCAGATACATTATCTGTATGCACATAATGCACAATTTCTATGCACACGTGCAAAACTACGAATCTTCATAAAATAATAGTTTGTACTACATAAAAAATAAGAACTAAATCTAGAAAAATAACAAAGTAGAACCATCAGTCCCTTCAACAACACTAGATAAATAAACGATTCCATGACCCTTACGGTTACGTAATACATGCTATGCTTGATAACAAGATTGGAAACACGGGAAGTGCTCAAATGGATATCAAAACAACAAACACCGGCATAGATTTTGTAAAATCTTACACCATCATCAAATTCGGTGCTAACAAACACGGGCCTATAGCACATTTCAGTGTTATCCATAATACACTCATCAAAAGAGGTTGAATCAGCTGGTAAATAACACAAATACACTATATTCATATAATCCAGCAAATTTGTACGAAACACAAGCACAATGTGCGTAAATGCAGGTCATAAATGTGCATAAACATAATAGGTGCAGAAAATATCATAAATCCAACTAAAATCAACTCACAATTGATGAAACTCACAGTATATTCTGTTCACAAATAACACTAAACCCATGAGACAAAGGAATCGAAGACAATGAATCGAAGACAGTGAATCGAAGAACCAAACAATGCGAATTGAAGGAGTGCGGAGATGTCTTGAATTGAGACTGAAATTTTGTAGGAGTACGGAGATGTTTTGAACAACGAATCGAAGGAGTGCGGAGATGTGTTGAACAACGAAATGTGCATAAATGCAGTTCATAAATGTGCATAAACATAATAGGTGGAGAAAAAAAATCATAAATCCAACTTAAATCTACACACAATTGATGAAGCTCAAGGCATATTCTCTTCACAAATAGCATTAAATCCATGAAACAAACATCATCTTATCAAACCCATGAGAAGATTGTTCTAACGAACACGCAAATTTCTTCATTTCGCACAATCAGTACAAATTAATAAAACACCCAATTCAATTTGAGAATTACAATAGGATTATTGAAAGTAGAAATTACCCATATCCTTCGAAAATGATAGTGGTGAATTCCAAACGGGATGCAAATGAAGGATGTGCACAGCGAATCGAATGAAGAAACAATGGCAATCGAAGGCTCATATTTTCTCTTGAATTCTGAATGAACACTTCTGTCGAAGATGCATCTGGAGGAAGAGAGAGAAAATGTTCTTACTTCTTAAAACATAAGAGGAGAAAATACGAATATACCCTTAATGACTATTTTTTCCCTTCAAAATTTGATTAGTCAACACTCAATCTGAACCACCGATCACAAAAATGAATGGCACGGATTTGTTCTTATTTCTCTCATTAAGAGTGTGTTCTCAAAAGATCCTCACTCTATATATATATATTTATAAGTTGTCGGTTTAAGTTGCAGTTTAGATAAGAAGTGGCTTGTCTTGGCTGCTTGTCTATACTAGTATACTGAAGGTAGTGTATTGACATATCATAGTAGAGATGTGTTCTCTTTGGCCGACCTAAGTGGAGAGCCCAGATCTCGGTAAGTTAGCCGATCTTAAGGTTGATAAGACTTCAGTTAAGTACATTTGGCTAGCTAGCACTTTAACCTACTATGGTGAACGTCATCGCGACCAAATCTACGTATCTTCGGTGTTAGTAGTCATTTATGGTTCATGATGATTTTTTGTATCTGGCAACCGTATTCTTATAAAACCATTGAGGAACTCGTAAGGATTAGCACATTAAACCCGTCCAGGTTGATTAAGTTACGGTGTGTTAGTAAGGTCGAGTGGTACTACTCAAGAATATAATAAGATGTTCCATATTTGCTCAATGGATACAATCGGCTCATGGGAAAACTTCGTATGGGTTCGATGCACTTTTATCTTCAACGAGCGGCCCGACATTCAAAGTTGGTTGAAGCGTCCGGTTACCCGGTTGCTTAGTAATTTCTTATCTTAAATACGGGGGATCGATGAAGTCTAAAATACAAGCCCATACTCAAATTGGGATAAATGGGTAAGTCAGGCCATCGATTCTCTATTAGAATGAATGCGTATTTCTTAATTGATGTTGTTACGGGGCTGAACATAGTTGATTAATTGATTTGAGGTCCGACTTTATTTCTTGTATTGGATCCTCGATGCGGCCCAATTTGTTGGCTAGTTATTTATTGTCTCTCAGAAATCATTATTAATAGATTCATGTATTTTGCATTATTTTATAATATTATTTATCTCCAACTAATTGGTTGGACTAATTAATTGATAAATAAATGTACCCCAACAAATTAATTTGTTATATTATGGGCTAAATGATGTTGAAGTCCATTGTAAGTATAGTTAAATTAATGGGATAAATAAAATTAGCCCTCGTTTTGGAGCATATATATATTAGTATTCCGTTCATAATCTCCACGCGAATATACACATACTGATATACATAAACGTGCACTAGAGAGAGAGAGAGAGAGAGAGAGAGAGAGAGAGAGAGAGAGAGAGAGAGAGAGAGAGAGAGAGAGAGAGAGAGAGAGAGAGAGAGAGAGAGAGAGAGAGAGAATATTCATATTTTTCTTCAGATCTCTAACCACACGGAGGAAGAAAAAGGTCGGAACATAAATCAGAAGATCTAAAATGGAGCAGTAATCATAGCTACAACAACATACAAAGGAGAAAGGTATAATTTAGATCCTTCATTAGAACCTAGGCGTAGATCTGAATTAAAGATCTACGTACATAGCTTGGTCATGGGTACACAAGTAAACGTCCACCTGTGTGGCTTACAAGTGTGATCCCTAGGGTTATTCGAGTATTTAACATCACTGATTTATCAAAAGGTTAATTATAAATTATGTGCGAATAGGTCTCTTACTTGCAATTTTATTAATTTTTTAGATATGTCCGTTCCACATGTCATTGTCAATCTTACCGGCCGGCCAGTTAACGGGTCCAACTAACTTCAAAGAGTGGAAGAGAAATCTTACCCTCCTAATAAACGCCGTACAAAGTCTTATAAGAACTTCTATTTCAAAAATACTATGTCTAAGAAAGAGTACACTATGAGTAAGTTGCTCAAATCTTTGGTAGCGCTTGAAGAGGTTATAAGAAAGGGCAAGGGTGATCAATTCTTGAATGTCACTAGTAGCTCAAGGAATCGTTGAAAGATGGAAACCAAATAAAGAGCAAGAAGAGTGAAAATTTTAAGAAGAGCAGTTGGAGAAAGAAGACGGTCCTTACCGGCGACATGCGAATGTCAAATGAGAAAGGAAGGTTCTTCAAGTGTGGTAACAAAGGACAATGGAAGAATTATTATCCGGATGTCAAGGCAAAATAGAAAGAGACGCAAAGTCGCTCTTATGCTGAAAGCTTGTTCTAGTTTTCTCTTCTACCCACGGATTGAGTAGTGGATTCGGGGTCAACTGATCATGTATGTTACACCTTGCAAGCATTCTTGCAGAAAATGCAATTGAGTGATAGCATATGGAGTTTTACATCTATCTTTTGATATTTCTATTTTAGTACTTAAAGATGTTTTATATGTGCCTGAGTTTAGGGAAAACATCAATTTGTTTCAAAACTCTACAGCATGGATGTTTATAAATAAGGTTTTGATAGTGATTTTATCTGTGGTGGGCCATTAAACGGATCTTTATATACTATTACTTGCAAACTGCGTAATTCTATTAATATTACTTCCTCATCATCAAACTCCAAGAAGAGGAAATGATCTTCTAAGGAAAATCAAACTTATTTGTGGTACCTAGGACTAGATCACTGAAGGAATAATTAGGGTTAGGAACGCTACCTTCCTCCTGGTGTGTTGTCGCGGCTTTGATTGTTGCTCCTGTGTTAGACCTTCTGATCTGTATCCCGGCCTTTTTCTTCCTCTGGGTGGTTAGAGAACTAAAGAAAATAAATTTTTTATCTCTCTATCACTCACGCACGGCGTGATTTATTTTGTGAATGTCTGTCATCTGTTTCTGAACATAATACTAATATATATATAGGCTTCAAAAGCCAAAATAATATTAATATATTTGTAACCCATTAATTTAATTATATTTCTAAGGGCTTCCACATAACCAGCCCATAATATAATTAATTAATTTACTGGGCTACTAATATTTATCAATTAATTCCAGATAAATAACATTATTAAATAATGTAAAAATCCATTAATCCATTCATAATGAATTCTGAGAGACAATAAATTACTAGGCAACTAATTGGGCCAGATTAGGGATCCAATACAAGAAATAAAGTTGGGCCTCCAATTAATTAATTATCCATGCTTAGCCCAGAGTAAAATTAATTAATAAACACAGATTCATTCCACTAGAGAATCCGTGCTGACTTACCCCTTTATCCCAATTTGAGCAAGGGCTTGTATTTTAGACTTAATCGATCTCCGTATTTAAGATAGAAATATCCGTTAATTAATTAAGCTCACTGACAGCTTAAATTAATTAACACCTAATATTCCTGAGTAGTACCACTCGACCTTATTAACACACCTGAACTTAATCAACCGACCGGGTTTAGTGTGCTAATCCTTTCGAGTTGCTCAGGGGATATTATCAACCCATTTTACTAGGATACGGATGCAAGATACGGACAACCGGCTGAGCCACAAATAACTACTAACACCCCGAGATACGTAGATCCGGTCGCGATGGCGTTCACCATAGTAGGTCAAAGTGATAGATAGCCGAATGCACTCAGTGAAGTCTTACCAAGCTTAAGACCGGCAAAGTCACCGAGATCTTGGTTCTCCACTAATGTCGAGTTAGGAGAACACATCTCCACTGTGATCCGTCAATACACCACCTTAAGTGTACCGGTAAAGACAAGCGGCTAAGACAAGCCACTTCTTATCTAAAGCTGCGGCTTAAAGCGACAACTTATCCTTAAGTTGTCTCATTTATGATAGCTTGTTTATATCTTGTCGGTTCAACCAATTTGTGTTGTCTTTTGTGATACCCGACACACCCACACAAATCTAACTTTTATACAAGATAAAAGGATAACATGTGCAAATATACATATTTATCGAGATAGGAGAATAAAAGCGGTGGTAAGGACAAAAACACATTGTATACAAGCATAAAAAGTGCTTCCGGTATACAAAATCCCAACAATTCTCCCACTTATACTAAAGTAAACTTTTAGTATACAATGTGTCAGTTCTAGGTACAAACTAGTACTCAACTATATCTCAGCTATCTAGGTACAAACTAGTACCCAGCTATATCTTAGCTATCTATCATATCTATCATTGCATCTTCTCCCACTTATACAAAAGTTTTACGTAGTCCTAAGTGGGGGGCATCTCTACCATCCCTAAGCCACGAACATGCGTCTCGTAAGCCGGGAGTGGTAAGCTCTTTGTGAAAGGATTAGCTAGGTTGACTTCAGTTCCAATTTTGTCAATCACCACGTCACCTCGATTTAGGAATACTCATATAATGTGGTACTTCCTGTCTACGTGTTTAGACGTCTTGTGAGATCTAGGTTCCTTAGAATTTGTTCTTGCACCCGCATGATCACGATAAATCGTGATCGCCTTAGGCAAATTCCGAACCATATGAAGATCCGGGGAGGAAATTCTTGAGCCAAACTGCCTCTTTCGAAGCTTCTGAAGCAGCCACATACTCTGCTTCCATGGTTGAGTCCGCAATGCATTTCTTCTTTGCACTCCTCCATGAAATGGCTCCACCTACCAAGGTAAACACATAACCCGAGGTAGACTTCTTCTCGTCTCTGTCAGCCTGGAAATCCAATTCTGTATAACCCAAAGACATTAGGCATGCATTGGTAAACAAGCTATAATCTCTAGTCCGTTTAAGGTACTTGAGAATATGCTTGACCCGTGATCCGATGTTCCTTTCCGGGGTTAGGCGATATCTTGAGACCATGCCTACAACATATGAGATATACTGCTCTCGTACAAAGCATCGCATACATGAGGCTACCGGCAGCGGAAGCATATGATACTAGCCTCATACTTTCCATCTCTTCAGGCGTTTTTAGGGTACTGATTCTTGGATAGAAAAATGCCATGTCTGAAAGGTACTGAACCTCTCTTAGCTTTTTGCATGCTAAAAGAGCAATAACAGCGTCAATGTAGGACACTTGTGACAAGCTTAACATCCTTTTCTGGCGATCTCGGATAACCTTGATCCCAAGGATGTAAGCAGCTTCACCTAAGTCCTTCATTTGAAACTGCTCGGATAACCACGTCTTTACGTCTGATAACACTTCAACATTGTTGCCAATGAGAAGAATGTCATCTACGTAAAATGCAAGAAACGCCACTAATCCGTTAACACAAATACGGTACACACACCTCGTTAGGACATGATACAAATCCATAGGATTTGACTACCTCGTCAAAAACGCTGGTGCCATAACCGGACATCTTGCTTAAGTCCATGAATAGACTTCTTAAGCTTCCAAACTAGATGCTCTTCGCCCTCCTTCACATAACCATCTGGCTGTTTCATGTAGATGTCCCTACCTTTTTCAAGGTGACCGTTTAGGAATGCGGTTTTGACATACATTTGCCAGAGCTCTAGGTTCATGTCAGTTGATATGGCAAGGAGAATCCGAATGGACTTGATTATTGCTACAGGCGAGAAGGTTTCTTCGTAATTGAAACCTTCTTTCTGGGTAAAACCCTTCGCCACTAGCCTGGCCTTAAACGCCATGATCTCTCCATACGGTCCTCTCTCTTTCTCTTGTATACCCACTTACTACCAATAGCATTGCAGCCCTTAGGTAGTTCAGTGATCTCGTATACATCCATATCAGTTATGGACTCAAATTCCGAGTCCATGGTGATTCTCCATGAATCTGCATCTACATCTCCCACTGCTTCGTTGTAAGTCCAGGGATCCACGGTATCTTGTTCATCTGTCGGGAGATAATCAAACGTCTACCCAGTGAACATATACCGATCAGGTGTAAATATCACCCTCCCACTACGTCGAGCGGTGTCGAGTCTTTGTGTTAACAGATTGTGCGATTACTCGTGGAGTACTATCTTCCTGGCCCAGGCGTTCAAGTGGAACTTCGACCACCTTGTAATTCCTCAAGGATAATGTCGACTCGAGATTTATGGTTACTAATGTAATCCTCTTCTAAGAATCGAGCGTTAGGGCTAACAACGATCTTTTGTTCTTTAGGATCATAAAAGTATCCACCCTTCGTTTCCTTCGGATGCCCCATGAACAACATCACTTCGAGACGTGATTCCAATTTGTCGGCTTTGCTGTTCGGCACATAAGCGGGGATAACCCCCAAATCCTTAAGTGGTGCATTACGGGTTTGTGCCCGCTCCACAAATCGAAAGGGATCTTTTGTACCGACTTGGAAGACACATGATTCGGCAAGTATCTTTGCGGTCTCCAGGGGCATATCCCCAAAGAAGCGGCAAAGTTGCATAACTCATCATCGACCGAACCATCTCTAAGAGACTTCGGTTCCTTCTCTTTGACACACCATTCTGCTGAGGTGTGCCCGGTGTTGTCAGCTGGGATGTAATCCCACATTCTGTCAAGTAGTCCTTGAACTCGTTGGATAGGTATTCCCTACCACGATCAGATCGTAGTGATTTGATTTCTTTACCTATCTTCTTACGCATACGCCTTGAATTCCTTAAAGGTTTCAAAGCAATCCAACTTGTGGCGAAGAAGGTAAATATATCCATACCTCGACTAATCGTCAACAAATGTGACGAAGTACTCATACCCTCCACGAGCTTGTGTAGACATAGACCCACACAAGTCAGAATGTATCAAACTTAATACTTCTGTGGCTCTATAACCCTTTGCCTTAAAAGGCCTAGTCATCATCTTTCCTTCCAAACGGGTTTCGCAAGTTGGAAATGGTTCAATCTTGGAGAGACTCCAATGATCCGTATTCCACCAACCTCTCGATCTGTTAAGATTGATGTGACCTAGTCTTAAGTGCCACGAGATAAGTTTGGTTTACCTTAGAAGACTCTTTCCTCTTCTTAGGATTTGATGATGAGGAAGCAATATTAACGGAACTACGTGGTTTACAAGTATATAAAGATCCGTTTAATGGTCCACCCACGGATAAAATCATCGTCTTTCATGATAGAAACTTCACTATCAAAACTTGATTTATAACCATCCATGGTGCGGAGTTTTGAAACGAGAAATAATGTTTCGCCTAAACTCGGGCACATATTAAACATCTTTAAGTACTAAAAAGCGAGAACTATCAAAAGATAGATTTAAATCTCCAATGGCAATTGCGGGAACTTTCGATCCGTTGCCCATTGAGACTACCACCTCGCCATTGCTCAATTACCTTTTACGCAGAAACCTTGCAAGGTGTAACAAACATGATCGGTTGCCCCGAATCCACTACCCATTCGTGGGTAGAAGAGGAAACTAGAGCAGTTTGATTACAAGAGCGACTCGCGTCTCTTTCTGTTTTTGCCTTGACATGCGGATAATAACTCTTCCAGTGTCCTTTCTTACCATAATTGAAGAACCTTCCTTTCTTCTTTGGCATTCACATGCCGTCGATAAGGACCGTCTTCTTACTCCCACTACTCTTCTTGAATTGACCACCCTTTCTGCTCTTTTTCTAGTTTCCGTCTTTCGGAGGATTCCTTGAACTACTAGGGATATTCAAGACTTGAGCACTCTTGCCCTTTCCTATAACTTCTTTGACCACTACCAAAGATTTGAGTAACATACTCATAGTAAACTCGTTCTTAGACATAGCGGTCCTAAAACAGAAGTTCATATAGAACCTTTGCAGAGCTTTTATTGGGAGAGGTAAGATATCTCTTCCACTCTATAAAATTATTTTAAATTGTTAAACCCGTTAGGGTTTGGTTGGTGAGACTGTTTAGGAACTCGAAAAATAAAATATTCGAATAGACATATCTGAAAAATATAATTTTAAAAGCATGTATGAAATTAACATTTGCACATAATTCGTAATTAATAATCATTGAAACCTTTTGTAAAAATAATGATATTAAAAACCTCGAACAGCTCTAGGAATTCCACTAGCAAGCCACGCAGGTGGACGTTTACTAGCGTAACCCTAAACCAAGCTATTTACCTAGCTCTTTAATTCCAATCCACGTCTAGGTTCTTAGGACGAATGGAATTAATAGTTCGATATTCTGGAGCATGTCACTATTAAAACACGGGAAGAGACTTCGAGGGAAGTGAATTGTACCTGCGGTGACATCTAAGCATTGACCATTAATTTGACCAAAATAGAATTAAATTCTCGAAATTGACATACTTACTCGAACCATGCCGCATTCAATTTGAACTAATTAGCCATCTTATTTAATTATTATCTTCTAGAGTACTCGTGTTTACTAGGCACGCAAGCCACGCAGGTGGATGTTTACGGCTTCGCTCCCACTACTCAATAATAATCAAATATTATTTTGGAAAACTCATCTCACAAAACTGGTAGCTCAAAAATGCAAGCAAGCCACGCAGGTGGACGTTTACTCACACAATCTTACTACTTTCGTATAGAGTCCAATTAATGGAGGTCCGATTAAGTGTTTAATATCCAAATTAATGGAATCTAATTAAACATTTAATTTAAAGTTGCTTAGTCTTTTTATTCAAAAGGTTTGTTTTGAATCATGCATATTCACATAATTCCTAAAGCATGCAATTTCTAAGCGCACATAATAAAACGTGCTCGCAAAAAATAAAACATGCTTTAATAACGACATAAATCCTATTTACATGCTTTTCTAAGCGCAATTAATCATATAATCGCATGCTAAAGCAGAAGTAAAAATAAATACGCAAATAGCGAATTTAAAATCATTATCGGGCTTTAAAACATGTAATCCCTAAATATTACATTGCCCGATCAAAATACAGATCTTCGAAATCTTAAAAAACTTTGAATTTGGAAAGCTGCGTCAGCGCATCGAGCGTCGTCGCCCACGTCATCGAGTGCGCCACACGATCGGCAAGGCGCGTGGCGTGGTCGGCGCGCCACATCGGCATCGTCTCCGGCCTTATCTTGCCGCCGCCGCCGCGCGAGGCGGTTACGTGCCGGCCGCCGGCACCGAGTGCGCCGGACGATGATGAGTCGATCCCCGCGGCGCGCGCGCGGCGAAGCCGCCACGCCGCCGCGCGCGCCGCGCCATCCCCGGCCTCCCCGACCATCTTCCAACGTCCCCGCTGTCTCTTGATGTCGTCCAGACGTCTGGGCCGTGCCAAACGGCCGGCGATTTCCGCCACAGCGACGGGATTGTGCAATAAATTGCGCCTCCGCCTTTCGCCGCCTTTCGCCGCCTGAATTCTCCATTTTTGAGCCGTGATTCGATCAATTGAAAGAGGGGAAACATAATTGGAACACTCACGTCCACCGGGTAACAGATTCCGGTCGAGATTAGTTCCTCAATTTCCCGAATTTCAAACGATTCGCCAGAACGAATTCATAACGAGCATCCTACTTCAGAAGTCAATTCCGATCGTATCCGGGATCGGATGATCCCTTACGACCTATCAACATAAAGTTCGTAAGATGAGGATTCCATAGGTTCAAGCCGATCATCGATCCGACGTCGGACGCGCCGGGAATCTCCGCCGCAAGATGCGACGGAACCCTAGAAAACTAGGGTTTTCCCTGCGAAAATTAGATTTTCGTCATCTCGTATTTCGTGCCTCCTAGACCAATTACAGTACAAAAATAGTACAATCATATAACAAATAGGTCCTATAATCTACTCGTGGTTTTTCTCACGAGAAAAACGTTACATCGGGCTCAAAACAGTGGCTCGCAGGCCGCCCCAAACACGAAAATAGCCCGATAACAACGAAATAAAACCTAATCATACATATAACAGCAATAATCAGAGCCCAAACCAGGCTCTGATACCAATTGAAGGAATAATTAGGGTTAGGAACGCTATCTTCCTCCTGGTGTGTTATCGTGGCTTTGATTGTTGCTCCTGTGTTAGACATTCTGATCTGTATCCTGGCCTTTTTCTTCCTCTGGGTGGTCAGAGAACTGAAGAAAATAATTTTTTTATCTCTCTATCACTCACGCACGACGTGATTTATTTTGTGAATGTCTGTCATCTGTTTCTGAACAGAATACTAATATATATAGGCTTCAAAAGCCAAAATAATACAGACAACCAGCCTGAGCCACAAATAACTACTAACACCCAAGATACGTAGATCCGGTCGCGATGACGTTCACTATAGTAGGTCAAAGTGATAGGTAGCTGTTGGTCCCGAGTGTACGGTCGGGTGTAGAGGGGGGGTGAATACACTGAATCCGATTTTCTCAACTTCGAACACGAACGGTCCTGTTCGGGGAAAGTGCCCATCTTGAAATAATTCGGTAGACCAAATAGCTGTTACGAATCGTGTGTGGCAAAGAGTCGACTCTACTTGAGATGCGCTGGGCGGCGAGTCGAGTCGGTATCAAACGGGTAGAGTTCGGTGGTGCGGAAAAGTGTAGGCCCTAATCAGTTGAGTGGAAAACCGTTTTGTACAAGTCTCAGTCCAGCAAGTAGACAGTTCAGTATGCTGAGACAGTTGTATGATTTTCAAGAAGATTTTCTGTATGAATAGTAAAATCAATGCAACAGTAATCAGAAAACAATAACAAGACACAGATTTTTAAAGTGGTTCGGATATCAATCGATCCTACGTCCACTGTCCCGAAAGTTCGGGAGGCTATTTATTATGCTGAGTTAGTCTCGGTCGGCTTGTGCTGGGACAAAGCGTGGCTTGGGGATTATGCTTGAGCAAGTCCCGATTTACAAAGGCATCAAACCAAAGTGTTTGACAAACTTCTCCAACTATGAAGGAGTCCTTTTACAATAAGGATTGGGTTCAAATATGAACTCCTTCGTCTAAGCTATAAGTATATTCGGTTGAGCTTAGGGTTAGAGGGATAGGGAATGAGAATGTAGCTTCTAGATCGATGAGCAGTGAAATAAGCTTTAGGTTCGTGTATCGTCGATTTGGATACTAGAGGCTCTTCTAACGGTTTAGCTTGGTTCCCTATGGTGAGAAGGTAGTCTTTCGCCGGAGATAGATTTTCAAGTTCTTGCGGAAGACTTAGGGTTTTACGGTTCTAGCTCGTTTGAATGCTTGTGTATGTTTTCGTCGTTTAAGCTTATGCGCATTCTCTCTTCTTGAAATGTCCCTCTATTTATAGAGCGAGAGATTGGAAAAGATCCGTAGGAGACGATCTTCTTCTTTCTCTCTCTTTTGGTAGCAAACGGCTCTCTTGAAGTAGGTAACGAGTGTACTTTCCCACCTTTTTAGGTAAAAGGTTGGCTGCGGCTTTAGCGGGTGAGAAGACACGTGTGTTCTTTTCATTCGTCGAGGTGGATAGAGTGGTTGAGGCAGCCACGAGACTTCAAGGCAAACTAAAGCGACTTCTCTCTTCTTCGTATATGACAATGCTGATTGTCTTTCAAAAGTATCGACGGTTCGGAAGGCGTCTCACCGAGCCGAGTCGATCCCGTATTCGGTAGGTAGATAGGCGAGTAAAGTCTGCGAAGATCAGCTACGAGTTCGACGAACTGCTCTTCTTGAGTTCGGTTCAGCTTGACTCTTTCGATTATCGCTCTCTGCTGAGTCCGGTATCATTGAGTCTTCTACTTACGGTGTTAAGGCGGATAATCTGCGGCGCCTTGATCGGAAGCGGAGTGTCTGCGAGTTTGAAACCTCGGGAGACAAGAATAACGATTACAACGGAATGGTTCACCAATCGAGATAGGGTTGTGGGATCTTCAAATCTTCTCAACATTCGAGCCCTAGAGGCTGCTGAGCATGGTTCGATATAGAAGATAGAATCATTTCCCACCAAGTAAGACTATCTTTGAGGACATAATTATCACCCAACAATTTCCCCCTATTTGATGATGCCAAAACCTATCATCTATGCTAACACTAAACTATCGGAAACGGAGCTCCTTACATTATTACAAGTAAGATCGGTGGAGTTGTTCCAACGAGTTCTAGACTGCGGGAACAAGTGGCAAACACAATTTCCCCATTACATAGAAACTAGACTAGTAGAATCTAACAAAGTAATAAGCCCGACAAGAAAGTAAATAAAGTGAGTGTGTGAGTCGGTAATCACTTCGGTGATTCGAGTGTTAAAGCATAATACAAACACGGTTGAATAGACAACAAGTGGTTGTCGAGCCAAAATCGGATTTGTATATATGAGTTATTCGGATCGGTACAATTACAAATCTTGCTAAGCTAGGAAGAATAGAACTAAGCTTAGGAGCCCTTAAAGCTGCTTGATCCTGTCCATGAATCCTTGAGATTGCGTCTGCGCGGTGGCACTCCATACATCCGGTATGTGTTCTTCCTCGGCTTCAAGTATGCGGTAAAGTCTCTTTGGCTCATCTTCGTCCCAGTTCTCTTTTTGATGCGGCATACTTCACTTCAGCTTCTATTACCCCAAAGTGGATTGAGTCATCATTTCTTCTAGGTGGAGGTATGATTAAGGCTCCGGAACACGACTTCTATACCTTCGGATACGACTTTATGCAAGTATATGTATAGATCGGGTTCACTTATCATCATCCGTTACGTGTAGGCATCGGCCTTAGTCATGTTGGGCGGAACCTCCGGAAATAATTGCGCTTGATGAACTCTATCTTTGCCGATTCCCATCTCACGAGTAAATTGAGCGGTATCCAATTGTCCGTCTTTGGCCATACGTGCGATTTGGATCAGTGGCTTCCTGAACCTACGTATCGATAAGGAATATCATCTTTTGAAGGTACTCTCGGCTGGCCTCTTCCTCGGTCCTTTTCCTCGGTGCTTCAAGGTGCGCCTCCCGGATTTGTCTCTCGCGGCTGAACTTGTCTAGCCTCTTCACCTCCGTATAGGTATTACGTTCATTTGGTCGAATATGGCCTCAATTTCATCATCTTGGGCTTCAGTGGCTTTACGAGGAATGTCTTGAATTCAACGGGGGTACTTGATTTTTCTTTTGGCGTACCACGCTTCTCGGTGCTTTCTTTGCTTTTGCTCCTTCTCCTTATCCCTATCTTCTTCATCCTCGATAATCGGTTTCCTTGGAGGTATCCTAGCGAGGCTTTCTTCCTCCTCGAGTGGAGATTTTGTCTTTCCTTTGACGAGGCTTAGACTTTGGTTTATTAGCGGCTTGTTTGAGCAATCTCCCTTGCCGACTTCTCATCGTTTGCAATTTGAGCCTCCTCCTCGTTGAAATATATCTCTTTGTTTTCTTGGCTGGAGGGGTTGGGAGAATCAACACTTTCTTGCCTTTTCCACTGAACAGGTGGAGGGAGAGGAGCCTCTTCCTCTTCGACTCTTCTGCTTTCGGCATACTCTGCAACCTCCTTGATAAAATTAGTCGGAGTGGGTTGCATGAGTAGCACGGGTTCCTGAGCCACTTGGGCCGGTCTCGGTGTGCTCGCATCCAAGACACCTGGGCCTTACCCTGCATGCAGTCGAGTCTCGATCTGCTTATCTCGATCACGGACTTGGTCTTTTTCTCGGATCTCGGTGAAGTTTGTCCCCTTAAGTAATTTGGCGGTTGTGGTAGGGGTCGGCTTCTCGGTACTCTTCCCTTTTCCTTCAGTACTCTTCTCTTTTCCTTCCCCCTTTTTGGCATCATCAATTACAGCCGGGGTAGGGACGAGTACCTTCTTGTCTAGGCATTTGTAGACGGCGGACATTTCGTCCCGATCTGTCATGGATCTTTGTCGGCGCCAAGTGCGGCTCATTCCTCTCATTAGTCGGTTCCTCCGAGTATTGCTTATGGGAGAGGTCATTCTTGCCTTGAATGCATCGGCTTCTCGAAATCTTCTCCTCCACGACCAGTTGAATGTTGTCAAGTCGGATTTCCGTGGCCTGGGCTTGTTCAGTGAAGGACTCAGTATGAGTGGACATTGAAGTCTTGAATGCTTCGAGAAGTTTGGCTTGTCCTTCCTGAATGATTCTGAGCTGATCATCAAAGCGCCTGGCTTAGCCAAAGCTTCGGATACAATTTCACGGACAACGGGGGCGGGTGATTTAGATGCGATGTTTTCGGCTCCTCGTAGCTCATTGGTTGTGGCTAGCGCGATTCTGTTTCCACACCTTGTGGATGGCCTTCGCAAGAGCTCGATTCTGGATTCCCTGAGCGGTGAGAGCTTTTGCTACGGATCGAGATCTCTTGGAAGTTAGGTTGGGCGGCGCCGTAAGTCGACTCCGGCAAGAGGGCGAGCGGGCTTTGCGAGGACGAAGCACCCGGTCGAGGACTCGCGAGGTCCAAGGATACGGAGTGGAGGTTGAGCTTGTTCGATAGCATGTGTATCCTTGTCACGGGGATTTTCCTCATCGGGCTTTCCGGGGCACGAATCTTGGGTGGATTTTGACCATCGTGGTCCGATCCATCGAGAGGTCTTGAGCCGGTAGCTAGGCTTGCTGTCATGTATCATTGCCGGCATAGCGGCCCTCGGGTTCTCCATGGTGCTTGAGGTCGGCGGGCTCGGAGTAGCCTATTTGCTCCCTCAACTTCAATTCTTCTTCATGAAGGCGCTGGCGGGAGTAGTGGAGTACTAGACGTTGTAGATGGGGCCACTCACGAAATCGCGGCAACATGTGGAGCCTTGCTTGATTTTGCAATGAGCAACGGATCGGAGTAGTCAACAAGCTCCGGAATGCTGTTGAAGAATCTCTCGGGATGCTCTGGATATGATCACTGAAGCTTCCATCCCGATTGACTCTTCTTCGGATCTTTGTCTCGGACTCCAAGTCCATGGGAGACGTCGAGTCTCGGCGGGAGGCACACGGTGAGTGGTGGAGCCGAGAGGGGGCTGTCAAGACGCTGAATCTCTTCGCTATGTGCTTGATAGCATCCCCTTGTTCCACTTCTACGGGTTCCTCGGTGGAGACGGCCTTCTCCGCCGATTGAGTCTTCTCGAGATGATTCGACTCGTCCCATCGACCGAGGCTGAATAGGTTCTTGAGTAGCTTGGCGGTAGGAACTTCGGGAGAGACCTCGGGTTCGGTAGGCACGTCCGGAATGGCTTTCCTCGGTTTCTTAGGCTGGTGCCTTTGGAGTTTTTCTTTGGAGGTGTTCTCTTCTTCGAGGGTGTAGCCTGCTTGAGGCCTAGTTCTTTGAGTTATGGTGAGGGACTCGACCCGATCTGGCGAAGAAAGCAGCGATCTTGTTGTGGAATCCGACCTTCTTCACATTAAAATACTCCTTGTCATTGTAGGTGATTGGTTGGGATCCGCGAGACATCCTCTATCATTATGGACGGACTTCAGTCCATAAAGAAGCTTGCCCTTTACACTCAGCGTGTAAGAGGCCTTGTCGAATTTGGCCGCCTGAGCCATGAATTCACGGATAAAGAACTCCGTCCAATTGATCTAGGCTCTATAATATATGGCCATCATGAGCTGGATCTTGAGCCTCGATACTTGATCGAATGAGCCTGCTTGGCTGGTCAGTAGCTGCGTCACAATATAAGCCAAAGCTCTGTACTGAGGTAGCATGTTGTTTTTAGGAAAAGTAGCTCTGAAGGTCGTGGGCTTTCCACAGAATATTTTCAAATAGTCATCTACAAGATCATCCTTGTACCCCCGCTGATCTTGGCTCCTTCAGAAGGCAGATCAAAACTTCTCTTTAGCGCCTCCTTGATGGATATTTGCTTCAGTATTGGAGAAGCATCCTTGATCTCGTGAACGGCGAATCTTCCGATTATGTCCCCGCCTATTGAGTCAGAATTAAGATAAACTTCGGCCACCTACCTCGGGAGGAAGTATGTCGGCTTCCTTGAAAGAAAACTTTCAAGCCCGGACTCTCTAAGAGCTGAGAAGATCTCGTCCATATAATCGAGATCATAGGCGTCGAACTCCATGGTTGGCTCGAACCAAACACGGTCCTTGTCCAGGATTTCTTGCATGTTAACTGGAGCAGACACCGAAATATTTTTACTTGCCGTTGTACCTGTTACACTTGCATTTATCAGTATCGATTTAAATAAAACAGTTTGTATAGCGATTCTGAAAAAGAAAATTAATTCGTGTAGCAGTTGTAATAAGCATACCGAAAGAGAGATTCTGAAAGGATATGCAAGAGGGGATTGCAAGAAATGATCTCAGAATTTTCGGATGCAGAGGATTTTAAGTGCGGTAATGGCGGTTTCTAAAGATATGATCGAAAATATATATCTAACGTGAAGGTGAACGGTTTTCGATCAAAGGCAGAGTTTAAACTTGCTTTATGAGATAGACGGTCAAGATTAAAAGATATATTAAGTAATGATCACATATGCCGCCTAAGTTAAAGCCAGTTGTAAATATGCCTAAGTAGTAACTATGAGATGACATGCATTAAATGCATGCGAGTTCAACAAACTTGTGTATGGAATGTCGTGCATTAAATATAAGCCGTTAATAATAAATGACAAACTTAGGATATTTAATAGCATGCTTGAATCTTCATCATAAATGCATTCTTGTTTTATTCGTTACTACGAGTAGAGATACGCAAACCTGTCGGTGAACATAGTAGTCGGTGATACCTCTTGTAGATGGTTTTTACTGTCTCTACGTCTTGAATTTACTCGGTATTGAGAGTGATCATTCCCCCTTCTTGAATGATCCTCTCCCGGAACCTTCTTACTAAGCGGGGTCGGTAGGGTCCGGCGAGACCTAGCTCTGCGAAAGTTCTTTGAATCGGGATTCGGCTAGAGGCTTGGTCGGAATATCAGCCCTTTGTTTGTCGGTATGGATCTTTTCCATCCCGATATCCTTTTTTCGACATGGTCGCGAATGAAGTGATGCCTAATGTCCACGTGCTTGCATCTCGTATGTAGAACGGGGTTACGAGTGATTGCAATAGCCTTGATGCTGTCGCAGAATATCGGCACTACATTACGAATGACGTCGTAGTCTCTTAGGCTCTTGTCTCGACCAAAGGATTTGGGCGCAACAACTTCCGGCGGCCATGTATTCGGCTTCGGTAGTTGACGTGGCTGCGAGTCTTTGCTTCTTTGAAAACCATGAGATCGACTTCACGCTAAGGCCGACAAGTTCACGAAGTTGATTTTCGGTCAATTCTACATCCTGCATAGTCGGCATCGAGTAACCGGTTAGTTCAATATTATCATCGTTGGATACCATAAACCCATGTCGGGTGTGCCTCCGAGGTAGCGGAGAATCTTCTTTGTTGAGTCCATGTGGCTACGCTTAGGATTCGCACGAAATCGAGCGCGGAACACCTACAACATAAGTTATGTCAAGACGAGTAGCTATTAGATATAATAAGGAACCAATTATTGCACGAAATTGAGTTTGGTCTGCGATACTCCCTCTTTATCAAGATCGATTTTCATATTCGTGTTCATCGGGATCTTGATAGGTTTGCCGGATGTACAACCGAATCTTTTGATGAGGTCTCGAGTGTATTTGCCTTGGTTAATGAATGTTCCCTTTTCGATTGTTTGACTTGAAAGCCGAGGAAATAGTTCATTTCACCCATCATTGACATCTCGAACTTGTCCTTCATCATTTTCTCAAGCTGGCGACACATAACGACGTTCTTTGATTCGAAGATAATGTCGTCTACATAGATCTGCACGAGTAATAAGTCGTCTTCCGGTCGAATCTTTGAACGGCGTGCGATCTCTTGTGCCTTTTCGAAAACCTTTACGAAGAAGAAACTCGACGGGTATCGTACCAAGCCACGGGTGCTTGTTTTAACCCATATAGAGCCTTTACGAGTCCATAAACCGATGTCCCTGCTTGAAAGCCGGGCGGTTGTTCTACATAGACTTCTTCTTTCGATACGCCGTTCGGGAACGCGAGACTTCACATCCATTTGATAGACTACGAATCTTTGATGTGTTGCGTAGGCTAGGAATAGTACGATTGCCTCCAATCTTGCAATTGGAGCGAATGTCTCATCGAAATCTATTCCCTCGGCAGCCGGTAGCCTTTAGCCACGAGCACTTGCTTTGTTCCTTACTATGACATTGTTTTCGTCTTGCTTGCTCTTGAAGACCCATTTTGTTCCAATGACGTGTTGATGCGGAGTGCGTTAACAAGCTCCCGAACTTCGTTTCTCGTGAACCGATTCGGCTCCTCCTACATAGCTATGATCCGGTCGGCATCTTTAAGTGCATCCTCAATCGTCGAGGCTCTTCGGTAGACAAGAAGCGGGAATATAATGCGGTTTCTCCTTGACGGAATCCGGATCTTGTCTTGACTTTTCTTTGAAGGATCTCCAATGATTAGATCGGGAGTGTGAGCATCTAGCCACGATCTACGATGTTTCGGCTCTTCATCCGAAATTTGATCAACACGAGATAGTAGGTGAGTTAGGAATTTCGGTCGTACTATTACGAGATTGAAGCAATTTAGTAATGAGAGTGTGATCTACGAGTTTCCGGGTTCGGGGGCATTCGGCTCGGGAACATTAATAAATGTTCCCCACGAGTTGTTACTCTCGGTAGTGGTCTCGAGTTACCTCTAAGGTTTCCTCATCGACTTGAGTTACCTAGGATTGACTGCGTTCGGGAGAGTCATCTGTTCGAGCTACTTGCTCGCTGGTTGAGATTCGATAGACTTGTCTTCGGTTTCTTCGTCGAATCATCATCCCAACATAGGCTGGATCTTTTCGGGTTTGTCTTTTACGCTTAGATCCTGTAGTTGCTTACTGATGTCCTCAGATTTAGAGTTAGAGTTATTGCTCCTGTCTTCAGTAGCAAACTCATTAAAAACAACATGAGGGCTTTCCTCCACGCAAAGAGTCAGATAGTTGAATACTACGAAAGCTTTGCCGACAGAGAGTATACTAAGAAAACTCCCCGATCGACTTGCTATCAAAAGTCTTCGGTGATCTTTCCCATTATTGTGGATAAAGCATGAACAACCAAAGATATGGAAATAAGATAAAGAAGGCTTCCTGCAGTTCCATAGTTTATATGGTGTTCTCTTATCTTTGCTTTGTCAATAGAGATCGGTTACGAGTATAACATGCGAGTGTCGTCATACGCCCTGAGAATTTGGTTGGGAGTCCACGAGTCTGCGAGTAGAGTTCTTGCTTGCTTCTTTGAGTGTGCGATTCTTTCGTTCGGCAACCCCGTTCTGCCGAGGGTGCGTGCGGCGGATGTCTCATGCTCAATTCCTTACGCTGCGAGAACTCCTCTACCATGGAATTAAGGAACTCGGTTCCTCTGCCGAGCAATTTTGATTATCTTGGTGTTCTTCTCGACACCGAGCTTTTTCGAAGCGTTGGTAACTCTGTTTGACGTCGGACTTGTTGGCAATGAATATGACCCGTGTGTAGCGCGAGTAGTCATCGATGACCACTAAAGCATATTTCTTGCCTCGATCATCATTGGAGAGGCTGGACCGAACAAATCCATATGTAGCGGTGAAGGATTCCATCGGTGGAAGGAGATGGAACAAGCTGGATTTTGATTCCTTGTTTGCTTTCCCTTCGGACATGCTTCACACTTGAGTGTCTTTCTTGAATACTTCATTCGGCAGTCCTCTTGCTAGAGTGTTCCTTGCTAGTTTGTTGAGCGTTTTGAAGTTGAGGTGGCTGAGTCTCCTATGCCAAAGCCATCCTGTACGGTTGTCGTTCTTTGCCAACAGACAAGCTTCAGTTTCTGCTGAGTTCCAGTCAGCTACATATATATTCTTTTTTACGCGAACCTGATAACAAGAGAGAAGATTATGCTGAAGTCCTTCAACATATGATACTCTAGAAGGCGTGGCGAGTTCAATGCTGAGTGCTCCATATCCTCTTGTATAGCCTTTTGCATTGTCTCCAAACTCAGTTCACGGGTCCTTCTTCGACTATATAATTCTTGAGTAGGTTCCTTTGGTAAGTCATATGTCTTGAGCATCCACTGTCCACATACCAAAGATCTTTGTGCACTGCAAAATAGAATTATATTCGGGTACCCTTTATTTTATTTTTTGGGTCCTTAGATGTTAGTTTTACTAACCCAAATCCGTCTAACAACCCTAGTGGTTTGAGACAGTTTCTTTCCACTTGAGTCAACATACTTGACCACTTGGATGGTCAAAGGCGACTTCTTAGGTGCGTTCGGGTTCGGGAGTCGGATCTTACGAGTTGGTGGACTGCGACCTTTGCTTTTTGTGCATTTTTCTTCTTTTTTCGACTCTTGGAACCTCTTCGACTATGGGATCATAGTAATATGACCCATCTTGTTGGATGTGTCAACCGAGGTGGTCCATTCTAATCGGCCCACTTAACTCTGCTAGTTCCCCCGTGGAACCGGGGTGTCTTGGTACCGATCTTATGGTCGGAATGCGATGCGTAGGATGAGGTGCTTTCATCTTTTGTTTGTTCTTTCTTTGAGGGGTTCGGAAGATTTGCATTGATTGTTTCTCCTCGAACAAACCTATCGGTTAGACGCACTTACGAGTGTACGGGGGCGAGATGGGGAAGCTTCTGGTTGAAACCAAGTCCTTCCTTACGGTGCTTGGGCTTGTTGCTTGCAAGCATAGCCTCCGGCTTCTTTTCGGCGCCCATGTAACGCTCAATCATCGGGCTCTTCCGGACATCATCACTCTTTTCGGTATGTCGTGCTTGGTCCGAACTCCTGACGAGTTCTTGCTTGATAGACTCGGTTCAGTATCTTTACGAGTCAAGTCATTGGTCAAAACCGAAATTCGATCTTCTTGATGCTTGAGACTTGGCCATTAGAGAGTTCATCTCCTCCACGAGTCTCAACGAAGTTCTTCGGCTTCGGTAGCGGCCCGACTCTCCTGAGAAAGTCTCACGATTCTCCACTTTCGGGGTATCCAATTCACGAAGAGTCTTGCTTGAGCTGCGGACTCATTTGAATTTGTTCATCTAATAATCTTCATAGGCGGTCGTGATGTCCAAATTCCCATCCGCACTTCGAAGCGATGTCGTGTGTGCGGTGTGAAGAGGAATTAAGTGGTTCATGAGAGTTTACCTCATCCTCTTCTCCTGCCATTAGGCACTTTTCGATTGTTTCTTGACTTCATGCTCTAAGGCCATGAAAGCCGCTTCATCGTCGAGATGAGTCCATAAAGGAGTCGACTTCTTCGAGTCGTCCGAGATTTCGCTTTGCAATATAGGATTGTCTCTTCGGGCGAATTTCTCTCTCTTTGCCTTACGTGCTTGCGCGTTCAGCACTGCGAGCTCGGGGACAATCATATTGATAGTGTCCTCGGCTTTTTGCGGTTGTAGCAAGTGATGACTCTTTCTTCTTTGCTTTCACTATCCTTTGATGGTCTTTGAGTCATCCTTCTTTCGCATTCGGAAGATTGTGAGTCGGGAGTGCGTTTTGGCGTATAATCGACTTACCTTTTGTGTCTCGGTATGCTTTAGTCGGTTTTTACGCACCTCTCCTTCTCCTTCGATACTTCACGGCGAGCAACGCGTACTTACAGCGAGACTTCCTTCTTGTAGATCATTGAGTGAAGGTTCGGTCTTACTCGTTGTCTTGCTTGTCGTTTGGAGATCTTTGTCTTGCTGATGCTTTGAAGGCATGGTCAATTTTATTGTCGGCTTGACTCTTTGCTTTCGTTGAGGTGCTGTCGAACTCAAACTCTTACGCACTGAAGTTACGAAAAGATATGGTCGGGAGAGACAACATCTAAATCGGAATGTCGCAATAAAGTGGCAAAAGGTGTCCGGTGTCCGTCAGCGGTGCCCTCGGTATCTTGAGACTCATTTCTCGGTTGCTTGAATGTCTTTCCCAGCCTATTGATGGAATTCATCAGATTCGTAAATCTGACGTTCAGATCTTCTATTTTGTCACCAGGCATGAGAGACAGACTTTCTAGCTTTTGGAGTTCCAGCGCCAGTTTGTTAGCTTTTATCTTCTGAGTTCCACGACTCAGTAGCGCTAGAGCGTCCCAGAGTTACTTTGCCGTTTTGCATTCCTGAACCCTGCCAAGATAAGAATCACTAAGAGTGGTCAGTATGGCATTTCTGGCGACTCGGTCTAAGTTGTGAAGCTTCTTCTCTTCAGGAGTGAAGAGACTTCTGTCTTTAGGGATCTTCTTCCCAATCACCATTCCTCCTCCTTCAGCTGGGGCCTGAGTCATGACACTATCGATCATGGGAACAATAGGACCATCTTCATGAACTTCAGTCATACTATCATGGAGGGATGTCAGATGTGCTTCCATTATGACTCGCCATACTCCATAATTCTCTACCGAGAACATGGGTACCATTCTTATCCCTGACATATCAGCCATATAAAACTAATGATATGAATGTAGAGTGATATGCAGTGAAAATGATTTTCCGGATCCGTTCAAGTAGACCAGTTTCAAGATAACAAGAGTCTTAAAGAACTCCCGCTCTGATACCAATTGTTGGTCCCGAGTGTACGGTCGGGTGTAGAGGGGGGGTGAATACACTCGATTCCGATTTTCTCAACTTCGAACACGAGCAGTCCTGTTCGGGGAAAGTGCCGTCTTGAAATAATTCGGCGGACCAAATAGGCCGTTCCGAATCGTGTGTGGCAAAGAATCGACTCTACTCGAGATCCGCTGGGCGGCGAGTCGAGTCGGTATCAAACAGGTAGAGTTCAGCGGTGCGGAAAAGTGTAGGCCCTAATCAGTTGAGTGGAAAACCGTTTTATACAAGTCTCAGTTCAGCAAGTAGACGAGTTCGGTATCTTTGAGACGGTTGTATGATTTTAAAGAAGATTTTCAGTATGAACAGTAAAATCAATGCAACAGTAATCAGAAAGCAATAACAAGACACAGATTTTTAAAGTGGTTCGGATATCAATCGATCCTACGTCCACTGTCCCGAAAGTTCAGGAGGCTATTTATTATACTGAGTTAGTCTCAGTCAGCTTGTGCACAGGATAAAGCTGTGGCTTGGGGATTATACTGAGCAAGTCCCAGTTTACAAAGGCATCAAACTAAAGTGTTTGACAAACTTCTCCAACTATGAAGGAGTCATTTTACAATAAGGATTGGGTTCAAATATGAACTCCTTCGTCTAAGCTATAAGTATATTCGGTTGAGCTTAGGGTTAGAGGGATAGGGAATGAGAATGTAGCTTCTAGATCGACGAACAGCTGAAATAAGCTTTAGGTTCGTGTATCGTCGATTTGGATACTAGAGGCTCTTCTAACAGTTTAGCTTGGTTCCCTATGAGCTGAGAAGGTAGTCTTTCGCCGGAGATAGATTTTCAAGTTCTTGCGGAAGACTTAGGGTTTTCTGGTTCTAGCTCGTTTGAATGCTTGTGTATGCTTTCGTCGTTTAAGCTTATGCGCATTCTCTCTTCTTGAAATGTCCCTCTATTTATAGAGCCAGAGATTGGAAAAGATCCGTTGGAGACTATCTTCTTCTTTCTCTCTCTTTTTGGTAGCAAACGGCTCTCTTGAAGTAGGTAACAGTGTACTTTCCCACCGTTTTAGGTAAAAGGTTGACTGCAGCTTTAGCAGGTGAGAAGACACGTGTGTTCTTTAAATTCATCGAGGTGGATAGAGTGGTTGAGACAGCACAGACTTCAAGGCAAACCGAAGCCGACTTCTCTCTTCCTCGTATATGACAATGCCTGATTGTCTTTCAAAAGTATCGACGAGTTCGAAGAGCTGTCTACCGATCTTGAGTCCGATCCCGGTATTTAGTAGGTAGATAGGCGAGTAAAGTCTACGAAGATCAGCTACGAGTTCGCGAATGCTTGCTCTTCTTGAGTTCGGTTCACCGACTCTTTCGCATATCTTGCTCTGCTGAGTCCAATATCAGCTGAGTCTTCTACTTACGGTGTTAAGGCGGATAATCTACCGAGCGCCTTGATCGGAAGCGAGTGTCTCCGAGTGCGAAACGTTAGAGACAAGAATAACGATTACAACGGAATGGTTCACCAATCGAGATAGGGTTTTGGGATCTTCAAATCTTCTCAACATTCAGAGCACTAGGCTGCTGAGCATGGTTCAGTATAGAAGATAGAATCATTTCTACACCTGAACTTAATCAACCGGCCGGGTTTAGTGTGCTAATCCTTTCGAGTTCCTCAGGGGATATTATCAACCCATTTTACTAGGATACGGATGCAAGATACGGACAACCGGCTGAGCCACAAATAACTACTAACACCCAAGATACGTAGATCCGGTCGCGATGACGTTCACCAAAGTAGGTCAAAGTGATAGATAGCCAAATGCACTCAGCTGAAGTCTTACCAAGCTTAAGACCAGCAAAGTCACCGAGATCTTGGTTCTCCACTAATGTCAGTTAGGAGAACACATCTCACTGTGATCCGTCAATACACCACCTTAAGTGTACCAGTAAAGACAAGCAGCTAAGACAAGCCACTTCTTATCTAAACTGCAGCTTAAACCGACAACTTATCCTTAAGTTGTCTCAGCTGTGATAACTGTTTATATCTTGTCAGTTCAACCAATTTGTGTTGTCTTTTGTGATACCCGACACACCATACAAATCTAACTTTTATACAAGATAAAGGATAACATGTGCAAATATACATATTTATCAGATAGGAGAATAAAACAGTGGTAAAGACAAAAACACATTGTATACAAGCATAAAAAGTGTTTCCAGTATACAAAATCCCAACAATCACATCAATCTAAATAGCATCGAAAGGTTGGTGCAATATGGATCATTGAAGTCTCTCCAAGTTAAACTATTTCCAACTTGTGAATCCTACTTGAAGAGAAAGATGGTGATTAGGCCTTTGAAGGCAAGGGTCATAGAGCCATAAAAGGATTAAGTTTGATACATTCTGACTTGTGTTGGCCTATGTCTACACAAACTTGCGGAGGGTATGAGTATTTTGTCACTTTTACCGAGGATTATTCAAGGTATGGATATGTTTACCTTCTTCGCCACAAGTCAGATTGCTTTGGAACCTTTAAGGAATTCAAGGCAGAAGTGGAGAAGAAGCTAGGTATAGAAATCAAAACACTACAATCTGATTATGGTGGTGAGTACCTATCTAATGAGTTCAAGGATTACTTGACAAAATGTGGCATTACATCCCAACTGACAACACCGAGCATGCCTCAGTAGAATGGTGTGTCAAAGAGAACAAATCGAACTCTCTTAGAGATGGTTCGATCGATGAAGAGTTATGCAACGTTGCCGATTTCTTTTTGGGGATATGCACTAGAGACTGCAGCATACTTGATAAACTGTGTGCCTTCCAAGTCGTTAGGAAAGATCTATTTCCAGTTGTGGAACGGGCATAAGCCTAGTCTACACCTTTGAAGGATTTTTGGGTTGTCCTGTTGATGTGCTAAATAAGGAGGTTGACAAGTTGGAATCACATTTAGAAGATATGTTGTTCATAAGGTATCCGAATGAAACGAATGGTGGATACTTTTATGATCCTAAAAAATTGAAGATCATTATTAGCACCATTGCTTGGTTCATAGAATAGGAGTACATTAGTAACCACAAGTCGAAAGTCGACATCATCATTGAGGAATTACAACGTGGTTGAGTTCCACTCGAACAACCAGTTGTGCAAGTTAGTACTCCACAAGTACGTACACAATATGTTAACACAGTGCCTGACATTGTTTGACGTAGTGGGAGGGTGATCAGTTTATGTTCACTGGAGAGACGTCTGATCATCTCCCGGCTGATGAACAAGATATCGTGGATCCCTGGACCTAGACCGAGGCAGTGGGATATTTAGATGCAGATTCATGGGGAGTTGCCATGGACTCGGAATTTGAGTCCATAACTGATATGAATGTATAAAAGGTCACAAAACTACCTGAGGACTGTAAGGTCATTGGTAGTAAGGGGCTATACAAGAGAAAGAGAGGTCCGAATGTGAAAGAGGGCAAAGAGCATCTAGTTTGGAAGCTTAAGAAGTCTATTTTTTTACTTACGTAAGCTTCCCCGTTATGGCACCAGTATTTTGATGAGGTAGTCAAATCCTATGGTTTTGTCTCCCATCCTAACGAGGTGTGCTTGTACCGTATCTATGTTAACGGATCAGTGGTACTTCTTGCACTTTAAGTAGTCGTCATCCTTCTCATTGGAAATAATGTTGAAGTGTTATTAGACACAAAGAAGTGATTATCCGAGAAGTTTCAAATGAAAGACTTAGGTGAAGCTGCTTACATCCTTGGGATGAAGGTAATTCGAGATCGCTAGAAAATGATGATAAGCTTGTCACAAGCATACTACATTGATACTGTTATTGCTCATTTTATTATGCAAATGGCCAAGAAAGGACAATTACCTTTCAAACATGACATTTTTCTACCAGGAATCAGTACCTTAAAACGTTTGAATAGATATAAAGTATGTGGCTAGTACCATATGCTTCTGCTGTCGGCAACCACATGTATGCGATGCTTTGTACGAGACCCGATATGTCATATATTGTAGGCATGGTCTCAAGAGATCAGTCTAACCCTAGAGAGGATCACTAGACCGCGGTCAACCAAATACTAAAGTACTTGAAAAGGGCTACAGATTATTGGCTTGTCTACTAGTCAGACAGTCTAGTACCTATGGGTTATACAGATTCAGATTTCCAAGCTAGCCAAGACAAGAAGAAGTCTACCTTGGGTTATGTGTTTACCTTGGGAGGTGGAGCCATCTCATGAAGGAGTGCAAAACAAAAATGCATTGCGGACTCAACCATGGAAGCAGAGCATATGGCTGCTTCAGATGCCTAGAAAGAGGTAGTTTGGCTCAAGAATTTCATCCTGGATCTTGTTATATTGTTCTTAATTCGCCTAAGACTATCACAATTTATTGTTATAATTCGAGTGAGTGGAAAATTGGAAGGAACCTAGATCCCACAATGCGTCTAAACACATAGATAGGAAGTACCATATAATATGGGATTTCATAAACCGAGGTGATGTTCTGGTGAAAAAGATTGGCGCATAAGACAATCTAGCTGATCCTTTCGCAAAGAGCCCACCCATCCAAGCTTTTGCAAAGCATGTTTGTGGCTTGGGTGTGTATGAGATGTGTTGGTCCCAAGATTAAACGTTCAGGTGTACAGGGGGGGGGGGGGTGAATACACCTGAAAATAATTTCTCAACTTAAAACATGAACAGTCCCTTTTCAGGAGAGTGCCATACTGAACAAGTTCAGTACACCAAATAAGTTGTTCTGGATCGTGTGGCAGAGTGGCTGACTTCACTGAGGCTTGCTAGCTGACTTGAGTCAGAATTCAGTGTCGTTCAGCTGAAGTCAGTATAGTGTGGAAATGTGTAGGCCCAAATTCAGTTGAGTTTAGAAAACGTTTTTAATAAAACAGTTTCAGTATATTAGTGCGATCGATTAAACTTTGCTGAAACTCAGTTGAATGATTTTAGAAATATTTTCAGTATGAACAGTAATCAATGCAACAGTAAATAGAAGACAGAACACAAACAATTTTTAAAGTGGATCGGATCCAACAATCCTACGTCCACTGTCCCAAAAGATCAGGAAGCTATGTATTATACTGAGATAGTCTCAGTCGGTTTGTACACTGGACAAACACTGGTCTTGAGATTTATACTAAGAAAGTCTCAGTTTACAAGGTATCAAACTGAAGTGTTTGACAAACTCTCCAACTATGAAGGAGTCCTTTACAATAAGGATCAGTTCAGATATGAACTCCTTCGTCTAAGCTATGGATAAGATCTGCTGAGCTTAGGTTAGAGGGATAGGGAACGAGAAAGTGGCTTCTAGAGCGACGAACGATTAAGTATGAACTTGGGTTCATGTTCAGTCGCTAGGATACTAGAGGCTTTATAATCTGGTTCAGCTTGGTTCCCTATGAGCAAGTATGTCGCCTTTCGCCGGAGATTACTCTGTGAAGATCTTACGGAAAGCTTGAGTCATTTGAGTTTGCTCGTGAATGCTCGTGTGTTCTCGTCTATGTTCAGTCGTGAGCTTCAATTTGAATTTATCCCTCTATTTATAGAGCAGAGACATGGATAGATTTTTTTGATATACGATCCTTGTGTCTCTCTCTTTTGGGTAGCTAACGGCTCTTTCAAAGATGGTGGAAGAGTCATTTCCCTCTATTTCCGGAAAGTTGTTGACTTGCAGCTTTAATCAGAATATAGACAGCTGGCCGCTCGTCATTGGTTGAGGCTGAAGAAAGTAAGTGAGACAGAACAGACTTCAAGGTAGATCTGAAGCTGACTTCTCTATACCTCGTATGACTCTGCTGATTTGACTTAATAAATCCTGACAGTCAGAAGATTGTCCAGTCGTTGCTTAGTCTGATATATATTCAATAGGATACTCCTGCTTAGTCATCTCTACTGAAGATCAACTCTGAGTTCAGTGAACTACTCGTGCTGAGTTCAGTTCCACTGACTCCTTTTTGTATACTGCTCCCGCTGAGTCCATTATCACTGAGTCTTCTTCGTCTGGTGCTGAGGCTGATAATCTACTGAGCGCCTGAACCAAATGAAGAGTGTCTATTGAGTCTGAAACCTCAGAGTCAGAACAATGCATTACAATGGAATGGTTCATCAGTCAAAGTAGGGTTTTGAGATCTTTACATCTTTAGCAAATCTTCAGAGCACTAAGCTACTGAGTTATCTCCCAACAAGTTGTGGAGGGACTGAATCATCTCCCAACATTTTCCCCCTATTTGATGATGCCAAAACCTAACACTATGACTCTCAGAAACATAGCTCCTAGTATTGCAAGTAGGATCAGTTGAGTTGTTCTTCAAGTTCTAGACTACTAAGGGAATCAGGGAAGAAATATCAAAACCTATACAGAAGACTAATAATCAATTTCCCCCTTTCTAACAATATTTTCCCCCTTTTATAAGCAATCTAACAGATTAGAATCTGACAAGATAAGAACTGACAGATAAATATTATTCAGTGAGTGTGAGTCAGTAATCACTTGAGTGATTCTGTGTGTTAAGCATAAAATAAACAAGGCCATATAGACAATAAGGAATTGTCAGGGTCGAATAACAATGATGTTTTATATATGAAGAGTTTCAATACAGATACATCAGACTGCTATTCTAAGAAAGACAGAACAGAAAAGAAAATACAAGAAATACAGAAGCTATCTATCATCTTCTGAACTGCTGAATCCTGTTTTTGAAGTCCTTTGATTTTGCTTCAGGGAGCGGCAGTCCATACATCCTGTAGGTGATCTTCCTCAGCTTCAGTATCTCTGGAAAATCAGTAGGCTCATCTTCATCTAGTTGTCTTGCTTGGCAGCATCCTTGATCTCCTTGTCAATTACCCCATAATGTACAGAACCATCAAGCTTTAGTGGGGGAGGCATAATCCTTGGAGCTGGGACCCTGACATCAATCTTATCTGCTATGGCCTTCTGAACTCTAGCATAGATCTCTGGGTCAGTCTTCAGAAACCATTCAGCAAATGCAATGGATTTGTGCATGTCAGGCCAGTATCTTGAAGTAGAATCTCTTGATATAGTCTGCTTTCAGTGACTCCCACTTCTGAGTCCGTTCCCATGGCATCCAATCATCAACCCTGGGCTATCTGTGGATCTTGAGGTCTGTAGGCTTCTTGAGTTTTCTATATTTATAAGGAATGTCTACTTTCTCAGGAATCCTTTGGCTTGCTTCCTTTTCAGCTTTAAATCTAAGAGCTTCTAGATTAGCGTGTCTGAGCCTTTCTCTTGCTGCTTCAATCTGCCTGGCTTCAGCTCCTCTGTCTGGGTACCTCTCCATCTGATCCCATATCTCTTGCATTTCTAGCTCTTGTTTCTTTGAGGGGACATATGGGGGCACATGCTCTTCTTCTTTTGAGTCAGCAGGTGTAGAAGATTTTTCTTTAGAGGTGTCCCTGCTGACCAGATTTCTGCTGTTGTTGTTCTTTTTCTTTCTCCTTATCTGCCTCATCACTCAGCTTCAGTTTTCTTGGAGGCAGCCTTGTCCCAGGCTTCCTTCCCCCTGCTGGAGCCTTAGTTTTGCCTTTGGTTGGCTTTTTCTTTGGCTTGTTGGCAGCCTCAGCCTCGATAATCTCCCTAGCAAGTTTTTCCTCTGCAGCTATCTGAGCTTCTTCCTCAGAAGTGATGAATCTTCTTGTTCCTTTCTTCTTGGGAGGAGTGGGAAGCTTCAGTACTTTCTTACCCTTCCCTTGCACTGGAGGAGGCAGAGGAATCTCTTCCTCTTCTGAGTCCTCCTCTGCATACTCAGCAATTTTCTTGATGATATCGCTTGGTGTCTAAGTTTCTTGAGTAGCAGAATCCTTGGGTCCTGAGCCACTTGGGCCAGTCTCAGCAGGCACTACAACCCCTGCTGCTGAGACACCCTGGTCCTCGCCTTGTGCAATCTGAGTAGAGGAACTAGTGGGAGCAAATTGCTGAATCTGAGTCGCTCCTGCCATTGTCCTTACTCCTTTTTGTACTCTAAGTACCTTCTCCTTCCCTTCAGGTACCTTTACTTTCCCTTCCCCCTTTTTGGCATCAGCAAATAGACCAGGGGTGGGAATCTATACCTTTTTATCCAAACTCTTGTAAGCTATGGAAAGATCATCCAATGCATATTGCAGCTTTACAAGTCTCTCATGCAGTTGATTTCTCTCATTAGTTAGTTGTTCGCTGTACTTCTTGTGAGAGTTGTCTACTGCCGTCTGAATGTCCTGCAACTTCTGATCCACCTTATCTTCCATGGCCTTGTGAATTGTTTGGAGTCCGAGCTCGGAGGCCTGAGAGATAGAGGAGATGGATGCAGTGTGAGCTGACTGGGCGGCCTTGTATTCTTCCAGAAGTTTTGCTTGGCCAACCTCCATCAGTTTCAGTTGCTCTTCGAAGTTGGTTCGTTGAGTGGCAAGTGCTTCTGTCAAGATTGTTGAGAAGTCGGGGGCAGGTTTGTTCTGAATTGTAGTTCTGAGCCCCTTGATCTCCGCACTCTGAGCCTGAGTGGTCTGCCTCCACGTCTTGTGGACGGCACGGACGAGGAGTCTATTCTGAGTTCCTTGACTCCTCAGGGCCCTGGCCACTGACTTTGATCGTCAGCTTTTAGGCTGGGCGCTACCTCGAACGCAGACTCAAGCAGAAGTTGAGCTGGTTCTGCTGTCTTTGAGGTACCAGCCTCCGACTGTCCTGGTCCAAGGATGCTGAGAGGTGGTTCAGCTATAGAAGTAGGAGCATCCTTGTCCAGTTGAGTTCCCTCATCAGGCTTCTCAGGGCCTGAATCACGGGGTGGGTCCTGACCATCGGGGTCAGACCCATCTGAGGGCGCCGTTGCTGAGGTTGGTTGGAGATCGTTCAGCATGGCGAGCATGGCTGCCCTTAAATCATCTAAGGAACAGATGTCAGAAGGCTTTGAGTAGCGAATCTTGTTCCTTATCATCAGCTCCTCTTCGTGGAGCTGTTCGCAGAAGTGGTGTTTTATCAGCTTGTTCAGGGTGGACCACTCCTGGAACCTGATCAATGTATGGAGTCTAGCCTGCCTTGCCAGTATTATAAGATCCGTGTGGCTGGCTATCTCCGGAATATGTTCAACAATCTCTTGGGAGGCTCTTGACTGCAGAGCGATGCCTCCATCCCGATCGATTCTGATTCAGAAGCAGTCTCTGAGTCTTGGACTTCAATCGGAGACTGTTGCTTCTTAGCAGACGGAATGCTGCTAAGTGGAGGAATATCCAAGGGGCTCTCAGTCGTAGGGATCTGTTCAATCTCTACCCCATGGTCCACTGTATCTCCTTGTTCAGTGGAGACGACCTTCTCCATTGACAGAGTTTTCTCTGAGGACTCGGCCTCGTCCCTTAGCTGCAGAGGTGGTTCAGCTACAACCTCAGCTACGACCTCACTGACTTTCTTCAGTCTCTTGGGAGTAGACTTAGGAGGTGACCTCTTCTTTGTAGGAGTGGAGGTCTTCTGAGCTCATGTCTTGGGATCAGCAGACCCTGACCCAATTTGCTGAAGGGCCGCTGCCCTGCTTTGGAATCTGACTTTCTTCGGATTGAAATAAATTTTTTCAGCATATACAACATTGTCTGATCCGCATAAGTCTTCTATCATGACTGACGCTTCAGTCCGTATAATAGTTTTCCCTTCAAGACTAGGTGTTGGGAAGATTTTTCGAATTTGGCGGACTGAGTCATGAATTCTTTGAGAAATAATTCAGTCCAGTTGATCTTTGCGTGATTGTATATGGCCATCATCAGTTGTATCTTTGTCCTCGATACTTGATCAAAGGATCCAGCCTGACTTGTCAGCAGCTGAGTGATGATGTAGGCGAGGGCTGTGTACTGAGGGAGCATGGCATTCTTTGGGAAGGCTGCTCTGAACGTAGTTGGCTTCCCGCAGAAGATCTCTAAATACTCGTCCATCAGATCATCCGTGTATCCCACCGTGCTGAATCCCTCGTTGGGAAGTTTGAAGTTACGCTGAAGAGCTTCCTTTACTGACATCGTCTTTATCTCGGAATAAGCTTGGGAGGGGTCTGCAACAGTATGAGTAATGGATTTGTATCGGATGTCCCCTTCTGCGGATTTTGAGTTCAAATATAACTCAGCAATTTGTCGCGGGAGGAAATAAGATGGCTTCCTCGATAGAAAACCCTCCAAGCCCGTCGCTCTGAGAGCGTCGAAAATCTCTTCCTTGTAGTCGAGCTCGCAGGCGTTGAACTGCATCATTGGTTCACACCAGACGCGATCCTTTTCAAGGATCTCTTGCATATCCAAAGGTACGTTAACGAATGATCCTGCCATGTTTAATATTCTGCAAATAAGAAATATCTGTATCGAATAAAAAATATTATAAGAATCATATACGATGCTGAGTAATCATTAAAGATTTACCAAAGAGTTTTTGAGATTTGATATAAAGATTTGCAAAGGAAAGGAGGCTATTCTCAGAAAACTAGGGCTCGAAAAAATTGCAGAGTGAAAATGGCGGTTTCTAACTTTGAACGTGTTTATATATGTTAAAGAAGATGAACAGTTAAAAATCCAAGGTTCAGTTTGAAATATCTTTATGAGATGGACGACTAGGATTTAATGTTATAAAATAGGTGATGATCAATTTAGCCGCCTAAGTCAAAATACAGTTGTAAATAGCCAAAGAAGTAACTTGATACGACATGCATTTAATGCGCTGCAGAGTTCAACATGCTTTACATATAATGTCGTGTATTTAATGTAAACCGTTATATTAAATGACATTTTCTAAGGCATTGCATACGAAGCTGAAGCTCAATCTGAATCATAAATGCACAGAATATTTCAATGGCTACTGAGTAGAGATACGCAAACCTGTCAGCTGAACATCGTAGTCCGCTGATACCTCGTGTAGATGGTTGCTGAGTCTCTACGTGCTGAATTTACTCAGTACTAAAAGTGAACATTCCCCCTTGCTGAATGCTCCTCTCCTGAATCCACTTACTGACTGAAGTCAGTAGGGTCCAGCAGACCTAGCTCTATTGAAAGTTCTCTGAATCTGGCTTCAGCTAGAGGCTTGGTCAGAATATCTGCCCTTTGATGGTCAGTATGGATCTTTTCCATTCTGATATCCTTCTTTTCGACATGATCGTGAATGAAGTGGTGTTTGATGTCCACGTGCTTGCATCTCGTATGAAGTACTGGTTTTGAGTGATTGCAATTGCACTGCTGTTGTCGCAGAAGATCGGCTCTTCATTCTGAATAACATCATAGTCGCGTAGCTACTGTCTCAGCCAAAGGATTTGGGCGCAGCAACTTCCGGCAGCCATATATTCAGCTTCAGTAGTTGACGTTGCTACTGAATGTTGTTTCTTTGAAAACCACGAAATCAGCTTACTGCCAAGGAACTGACAAGTTCCAGAAGTTGACTTTCGGTCAATTCTACATCCTGCATAGTCAGCATCAGAACAACCAGTTAGTTCAATATTATCATCAGCTGTATACCATAAGCCCATGTCAGGTGTTCCTCTGAGATAGCGGAGAATCTTCTTTGCTGAGTCCATGTGACCCTGCTAGGGATTCGCCTGAAATCGAGTGCAGACACCTACAACATAAGTTATGTCAGGCCGAGTAGCAGTGTGATATAATAATGAACCAATAATAGCACGAAATTCAGTATGGTCTACTGATACTCCCTCTTTATCAAGATCGATTTTCATGTTCGTGTTCCTCGGGATCTTGATTGTTTTGCCGGATGTGCAACCGAACTTCTTGATGAGGTCTCGAGTGTATTTGCCTTGATTGATGAACGTTCCCTTCTCAGATTGTTTGACTTGAAAACCGAGGAAATAATTCATCTCTCCCATCATTGAGATCTCGAATTTATCCTTCATCATTTTCTCAAATTGCTGACACATGATGACGTTCTTTGATCCGAAGATTATGTCATCTACGTAGATATGCACAAGTAGGATATCGTCTTCCAGTCGAATGCTGAATAATGTGCAGTCTACTGTGCATTTCTGAAAACCTTTCTGAAGAAGAAACTCAGACAGGTTATCGTACCAAGCCATGAATGTTTGTTTTAACCCGTACAGAGCCTTTCTGAGTCTGTAGACCTAATGTCCCTGCTGAAAGCCGGGAGGCTGTTCTACATAGACTTCTTCTTTTAGCACGCCGTTCAGGAACGCAGACTTCACATCCATTTGATAAACTCTGAATCGCTGATGTGTTGCGTAGGCTAGGAATAGTTTGATTGCCTCCAATCTTGCAACTGCAGCAAAAGTTTCGTCGAAATCTATTCCTTCAGCTTGACAGTAGCCTTTTGCCATGAGTCTTGCTTTGTTCCTTACTATAATGTTGTTTTCATCTCGCTTGTTCTTGAAGACCTATTTAGTTCCGATTACATGTTGATGCCGGGGTTTGTCAACAAGCTCCCATACTTCGTTTCTCGTTTTCTCAATTGACTGAGGTTCTTCAGTTGACAAGAACCAGGAATATAATGCGCTTTCTCCCTGACAGAACTGGATCTTGTCTTTACGCTTGCTGAAAGATCTCCAATAATCAAATCAGAAGTGTGAGCATGCAGCCACGATCTACGATGTTTCAACTCTTCATCTGAGATTTGTTCAACATAGATAGTAGGTGAGTTAGGCATTTCAGTTGTACTATTCTGAGATTGAAGCAATTCAGTTACTAGAATTGGGTCTACTGAGTCACCAGGTTCAGAGTCATTTAGCTCAGGAACTTCATTTGTTCCCCTTGAATTATTATCCTCAGTAGAGGTCTCAGTTACCACTTGGGTTTCTTCATCGACCTGAGTTACCTGGGATTGACTACGTTCGGCAGAGTCAACTGCTCGGCTACTTCGCCGCCGGCTGAGATTCAGTAGACTTATCTTCAGTTTCTTCATCTGAATCATCATCCCAACACAGCTGGATCTTTTCAACTTTATCTTTCAGGCTCAGATCCTATAGTTGCTTACTGATGTCCTCGGACTCTGGTTTAGAGTTCCTGATCCTGTCTTCAGTAGCAAACTCATTAAAAATAACATGAGGGCTTTCCTCCACGCAAAGGGTCCGGTAGTTAAAAACTCTGAAGGCTTTGCTGACCCGGGAGTATCTTAAGAAGACTCCCTGGTCTGACTTGCTATCAAAAGTCTTTATGTGATCCTTCCCATTATTGAGGATAAAGCACGAGCACCCGAAAATATGAAAATAAGATAGAGAAGGCTTCCTGCCGTTCCATAATTCATATGGTGTCTTATTATGCTGCTTAGTCAGTAGAGATCTATTCTGAGTGTAATATGTAGTGTCAGTAGCTCCTGCCCAGAATTTGGTTTGAAGTCCTGAGTCTGCGAATAGGGTTCTTGCTGCTTCTTTGAGAGTTCTATTCTTTCTTTCAGCAACCCCATTTTGTTGAGGCGTGCGCGCGGCAGACGTCTCTTACTCTATGCCTTCAGCTTTGCAAAACTCCTCCAACATCGAATTCAGGAACTCAGAAACTCTATGCCTTCAGCTTTGCAAAACTGACTAAGGATATTATTGAGAAAGATACTGAAAATGCAAGTCTAAATCAGAAACTCTCAGAAGTCAAAGTAGACTATGAATGACTCAAGAAGAGGGACGATACATTGAGAGGATTAACGACTGAGCAATTCTTAGGAGCCAAGAAGAAGCTTGATGGGATGCTGACTGTTCAGAGAACAATCTTCTCCAAAGAAGGACTTAGATATACACAAGCATCAACTTCAACCTATGGAAGCTCAGACAAGCTTGACTAATAGGTTTGTTTAAGGGGGATTTCAAAATGCTAATTCTATTAACCTTCAGCCCAAGAACAAACAAAAGGATAAAGCACCTCAGCTATCATCATAAAACAAGAAGTTCAAGCATCAAAGCTCCCTAACTAACCAAGGGGAATAGAGAAATTTAGGTGGGTGAAAAAATGCGGATAACTATAGTGGCCTCATCGACAAACCCTAAGATTCAAAATAAGAAGACTCCTGAACTGTAGAAAGCTAAGAAGTCAGTATCTCCTGATTTAGCTATGAGATACATTGATCGTAGACGGAAGAAGATGTCTGAAACCACCCGTGTTGTCAGATAGTTTTGGGTTCCAAAACTGACTAACATCTAACCCCACCTAAAAATAATGGGTACCTAAATTTGTTTTTGGTTTTGTAGGTGCATAAGGATCCTTATTACGTGGACAACAGATGTGCAAGAGACATGACATACCAGAGGATATGTTGATGAACTATATTCGAGAGAAAGGACTCATAATTGAATTTGGTTACAACTCGAAAGGCTATATGGTCAAACACAGACACTAAATTTCTAACTATATGGTCAAAGAGTACTATGAGAATGAAGGCATCAGGTATGAAACGTCCACATCACGCTTCTCACCTTACTGGAATTTGACATGGGAACCTAGCCGCACAATAATCATTATTGTTTATAATATTAAATCCTAGCCGTCCAAATAAAAGTAAAATTTGATCTAAACTATCATTCTAAAAACCGCTTCATATTCGAGTCTTAGATAAAATATTTCTTGATCAAATCATACTCATTTTCAACTATTCTCGTATACTAAGAGCTTTGTATATCGTATCTGCATTTCAACTTCTACTACTAACTCAGCACTTTGTATACGTTAAATATCCTTCTTTATTAAACTAACTTACTCTACTTTTAAGTGCTAACATTGTTATGCTGATTCCTCAAAACACCATGGTGATGAGTTCGGACGAAAATCTTCTAAGCCCAAACAGGAATCAAGACAATCATCACATGAAATATTTTGAGAGGAAGCTAGTCAAATTCTAAAACATAACAACTTCTTAGAAATTTGTTAGGCGTGGTGCTGTGCCACAAAAGAGACATGTCCGAAGTCTCTCAACTGCTCCAAGGCTCATGCCCAAAAGGATCAAAGAAAAGAAAGCTAGCGAAGCCAGCAGCAAAACCTCCCACTCTAGATATTCCAGTAGATGTGCTAGACTCAAACTTAGGTAGGGAGGAGGTCTGATGAGTCGTTTTTGTACCTATTTATTTATTGCTAAAAATTCATCTAACTAGGCAATTAGTGCACTTTCAGGGCGAATTTGTTGGTTAAAAGATGCTGAAGTGACATGTGACTAGGATACAAGGTGGCACCCGAATTAAGATGAAAAAGGCGTGGGAATGCTCAAATTTGGACGAAAAATAGAAGTGGGAAGTTGTTGATCAAGATGGAGACGAATAAGGAAAGATATCTATCTAAATCTTTTTATTCCTTACCACGAAGATTTACCTTTTAGAAGGATTGGGAGTAGCCATATAGAAGGGAGAGGAGGTGTAGGAAATCAGGGATTCCCTATTCTCTATCATCCTGTTTCTTACACACGCTTAGACCTACGCCACTCTGTTTCAAGCTTTTGTTCATAATCTTTGCTTTCATTTCCTGCATCGTTATTTCAGTTCCACCAAAGAGTTTGAGTTCATCTCATCATTCCATTTCGAACTTCAACAAAATCAAATTTTAATTAGATGAATCTAAGGAGTTATAAATTTATTTATATATTATATTTAATGTAACTTTACTATTTACTATCTAGGAACAATGATTTATATTAATTTGTTAAGAAATAATGAATTTTTGTCATTTAAAAAATAAGTACAATGATAGTAGTTAACATTCATTAACAATGTTCGTTGAAAAATAATAAAGATAATCCATTTTCTTTGGAACTAGTTACACGCAATAAAGCACTTACTACATCTAGGACTGTTCACAATTTTATGGTGTAGTTCGAGAAAATGACACTGGAACTTTGGATGCAAATTGGAAAAGTTAGAGATGAGATCCAATTAGATTTAAGTTTTAAGAAAAAACACGCAACACTAGAATCATATTTCAAAAAATACCCTTACTGTTATTGATAATGTTAATAATTATTAATTTATGATATTGAAGAGACCCTATAGTTATATTGAAGTTTTCTGAGAATTAATATCTTTTTATCTTATCGAATTTCATGACTTCTTTCACTAGCCAAGTTGGGATCGGAGAAAATATTATCTTAGAGAGGTTACTAATTTACCGAGTATTAAATTATAGAGGTTCTGTTGTAGATTAGGGAAGTAACCGTTTCGATGCTAACATGGCGGGAACCGACTAAGTAAGTCGGAATGACGATCGTGTTAGTTTAATTATAGTGGTCTATAACTAGTTGGTTCTAAAGATTAATTAATAATTTGTGCCAATGATCGGAATAAATGTGTGTTGAATATCTCGTTTGACCCATCTTTCCTGCATATCTTCTTATTCATTTTTAATTGTTTATTTCTTTATTTGCTCGTAGTTAGTAAAATCAAAAATTGCATGGTTGGTAACCAAATTGTTTGGTGATCATTTATTATAATATTTGAAGATCCAAAACACCTAACTGAGTGATGAATCAATATAATGTAATATATGTATAGCTTAGTTGAGCTCAGCATGATAGGAGCTCAGTAGATTAGATTGAGTTCAGAAGCTGTTGTTAAACACATTAGATTATTCTTCTTAGTAGTTGCTAGACTCAGTTGTCTGAAGACTCAGTAGGATTCAGCCGAATCTACTGAATGGGTATTGTAAATCAGTACAAAGCATCGGCCAACATGTTCAAGATCAGAGAATGTCAGTAGAGGGCCACTTAGTAAAAGTTTCCAAGGTATTAGCGGAAGTCAACTCAGTAATCTTGGAGTTTGAACAAGCCTCACCTACCAGCAAAGCTCAACCAACTAGGAGTTGTGAAGACTGTAGTTGCCCTGACATAAAGTTGTGCTCATACTGGAAAAGAGGGAATCTCTATAGTGACATTCAAAATGAAGATGACCGTTTTGCTTGACGCTTTTGACACGTGGCTAGGTCCTCTCCAATGGAACTATTCATGAGTCAACACTATAAATAGAGATCAATCTTCAAGAGTTGAAGACACTGCGAACACGGTCTATTCAAAGCAATCAAGCTCTAGCACACTCAAAGCATACAAAGCGATGAACTCTCAAAACCGATAGATATCTGATATAGTTCTTCTCTCAAGAGTAACTAGGTTCCCATCACTATTCTCTAAGCCTTCATTGATAAATCTTGTTGGACCTTATGCTAGTAGTGAAGGCGCCACTTTTTTTCCTCATTACATAACAATCAGCGCCACGGATCGAATGTTGTTATGCCACATAGTGTCGGGGTTTTCGGTATCGCCCATTATCACGACACCATGCAGCTGGAGGATGTTGGGCATCACTCAATATCTCAAAAATCCCCCCCCCCCTCCCAACACCTGCCAACTGCAGCGTGCTCTCGGAGATACGAACCCGTGACCTTCTCTGAAACCAAGTGTTAAACCGCAAGCACTTACCACTACGCCAAAAAAATAACTCTTGGGGGCAAGTGCAGCTTTTATTCCCATTGCATAGCAATCAGCGCCACAGATCGAATGTTGCGGGGTGCCAGGCGTCACCCATTATCCCGACAATGCGTAGCTGGAGGATGTTGAGCATCACTGAATTTCGTAACAAATCTTAAGCTTTGAAACCGAAAGACTATCTTCAAATTATTCTTATTGTAAGAAATCCTTCAGAGTTGGAGAAAATCTCAAACCTCGTGTTTGAACCCCTATAAAGTCACTAAGACTATAGTTAGTGATCTGTCCAGTGCACGGATCCACTGAGAGTTACTTCGTATAATCTATTCAAGTCCTCCTAGCAATCAGGACAGTGGACGTAGGTTCTTGCATATCCGAACTATTTTAAAACATGTGTCGCTTTAATGTTGTATTACTTACTGTTCATACTGCATTCAAAACACTATGAAAAATCATAAGTTTGGATTTTAAGTAAAATTGACAAAGCCTCGACAACAAGAATATCATAAGGCATTACTAAGAAAGATACAAAAAATGACAGTCTAAGTCAGAAGCTCTCAGAAGTTAAAGCATACTATGAAGCACGAAGGAAGAGTGACTAGGTGTGGAGAGTACTCAGGAGCCAAATAGAAACTTGAAGGGATGCTAAGTGGTCAAAATTCAGCCTTCACCAAGGAAGGACTTGGTTATTCGCAAGAGACATCAACTTCAACACATGGTGGATCAGAAAAGCTAGCTGACTGGTTTGTCTAATGAGGAACTCAATATGATGATCCTATCAATCCCCACAAAAAGAACAAACAAAAAGCTAAGGAACCTCAGCCCAACTATCTACAAAAGGCCAGAAGTTCAATCCCTAGAATTCCCCGGTCCAACCAATAGGGAACAAACAAGGTCAGGTGGGCTGAAGAGTATGGTCAATCGCAATGACCTCATCTATCTCAGTATGGATCATACTATTATGAGCTCAAGGCCAGGAGAAATCTTTACATTTAGAAGAAGAAAACTCCTGAACCACAGACAACTAAGAAGTCAGTATCTTCCAGTTTAGTAGTGAGATACGTAGACAACAAAGAAAAGAGGATGTCTAAAACCACCAGGGTTGTCAAATAGATTTAGGTTCCAAAAATGACTAACATCTGAGGACCCAACCTGAATATAAAGGGTACTTGAACTGATTTCTATTTTGTAGGTGCACAAGTACCCTTGCATCGTGGAAAATGGATGCTCGAGGCATATGGCATACCGGAAGAATCTGCTGACCAACTATGTACAACTTGAATGACCCAAAATTGAGTTTGGTGAAAACTCCAAAGGCTATACAAGGGGATACTGAACATTGAAGATTGGAACAACCACAGTTTCAAGAGTAACTTATGTGAAGGACTTGAACATAATCTCCTTTCAATTCTATGATAATTTTAATAGAGTTACTTATGACACTGGATTATGTGACATTCTTGATAAATCTACAGGAAAAACAGTGACAATATTCAAGGATTGAAAGGACGAATTCATACCTGCGTCCTTGGAAAGCTCTCGTTACGCTAATGTTTGGAGATTCTGGACTATGTCCCAACCCTTTTCCTTCCTCCATGTGGACAGAGGTCTAACGGAAAAGTAATTGCTTATCTCTCTCTCACAGACGCGTGTCTTTGCTTTTCTAGGTGGAATATGGATTCTTATGAACGTGTTATAATATAATCTTTATAAAACAACATATTATAATTGTGGCCTATTGATAATTATATTGCTAATGGACTTCCAATAAATTAATATCAACTCATAATAAAATTAATAATAACTGAGCCATCTATTTATCAATTCATTGGCCCACCCAATTAATTTCAGATAAATATTTTCTATATTATTAAATAATGTATAAATATATTCATCTATTAATAATAATTCCACTAGAGATCTAAACTAGAGATCCAATAAATTATAAAACAATCTATTATTAAATAATGTATAAATATATTCATCTAGTTGGGCCAAACTAGAGATCCAACACAAGAAATAAAGTCGAACCTCAAACTAATTAATTATCTGTGCTCAGCCAGAGAAAAATTAATTAATAAACACAGATTCATTCCACTAGAGAATCGTGTTGACTTACCCCTTTATCCCAACTTGAGCATAGGCTTGTTTTTTAAACTGAATTGATCCTCGTATTTAATTCGTTAATTAAATAAGTTCACTGACAACTTAAATTAATTAACATCTTAATATATTTCTGAGTAGTACCACTAGACTTTATTAACACACCTCAAGTTAATCAACTGGTCGGGTTTAGTGTTTTTATCCTTATGAGTTCCATCAAGATGCACTCAGCTCAAATCTTATCAAACTTAAGACCAAATTAAGTCAGCGAGATCTTTGGTTCTCTACTAAGATCACCTATGAGAACACATCTCATTGTGATAAATCAATACACCGCCTTCATTATACCATAATAGATAAGAAGCCGAGACAAGCCACTTCTTATCTAAACTACAGCTTGAACAAACAACTTGTCCTTAAGTTTTCCCAGCTGTGATAGCTGTTTATATCTTGTTAGTTCAACGAATTATGCAATCTTCTATGATCTAGAACACACTACACAATCTAACTCTTATACAAGATAAATAATTTCCAAGCGCGAATATAATTAATTAGATAGGAGAATAAGAATAATGAAAATTAAAAACACATTGTATACAAACAAAAAGGTTGCTTCCAGTATACAAAATTCCAACCATTCTCCCACTTATATTAAAGTAAACTCTTAGTATGCAATGTGTTAGTTCCAAAATACTAATTGAGTTAACTATCACTACTTCTCCAACTTATACAAAAGTTTATGCAGTCCTAAATGGGGGGCATCTTGTTGGGAGATGATTCAGTCCCTCCACAACTTGTTGTGAGATAACTCAGTAGCCTAGTGCTCTGAAGATTTGCTGAAGATTTGAAGATCCCAAAACCCTACTTTGACTGATGAACCATTCTCTTGTAATGTATTGTTCTGTCTCTGAGGTTTCAGACTCAGTAGACACTCTTCCTTTGGTTCAGGCGCTCAGTAGATTATCAGCCTCATCAGCAGAAGAAGAAGATTTAGTGATACTGGACTTAGTAGGAGCAGTATACTGAAAGGAGTCAGTGGAACTGAACTCAGCAGGAGTTGTTCACTGAACTCAGAGTTGATCTTCAGTAGAGATGACTCAGTAGGAGTATCCTACTAAATATAGATCAGACTCATCAACGGCTGGACAATCTTCTGAAGGTCAGGATTTATTAAGTCAAATCAGCAGAGTCCTACGAGGTATAGAGAAGTCAGCTTCAGATCTACCTTAAAGTCTGTTCTGTCTCACCTACTTTCTTCAGCCTCAACCAATGACGAGCGGCGAACTGTCTATATTCTGATTAAAGCTGCAAGTCAACAACTTTCCTGAAATGGAGGGAAATGACTCTGTGTTGGTCCGGAGACGATAAGTCAGGTGTAGAGGGGGGGGGGGTGAATACACCTGAGCTCAGTTTCTTTTTCTCAATGAAGGTCAGATGAGCTGATGATTGCAACTGATGAACAGTGCCAAATAAGCCTTCGATCGCGGGACAGAGTGAGTCATCTACTGAGCTCTCTCCTACTGACTGTTGTCAGTACTTTGAGAATCAGTCGGAGACTGTTGTGCGGAAAGTGTGGGGCCCGGAATTCGTCTCTTTTGAAAACACGTTTTAGCAAATTAAATCTTTTGGCTGTGCGCTTTATAAAATACGTTTTATGCAAGCTTATGATTTTCAAGTCAGTTGAATGCTATGCAATAAAACAAGAAAAGAACACAAGCGATTTAACGTGGTTCGGATACGCAAGATCCTACGTCCACGGTCCTGAACAAGGCGAGAGAACTTGTTGATTATTCCGAGCAAGCCTCGGCGGGGATACTCGTGCACTCGGACGGTTCCCTCTAAGTTATAGTCCTTAGCGACTTTACAATCCAAACCTAAGTCTGAAAGGGAAGGGAATTTTCTCCAACTGAGAAGGAGTTCTTACAATAAGAACAATTCACTAAATGTGAACTCCTTCAAATCTAAGCAATAAATATGACAATGAGCTTAGTCTAGAGAAGAAAGGGATGTAAGAACTCTAGAGAGAAAAACTGAGAAATCTTCTAAGTACGCAAGTTTTCCTCTCGGATGATCTTTGAGTGTTCTAGAACGTTTATGAACTTGAGCTTGTCCCTTCGAAATTCCGTTGTTCGGAGCTTCAAAAACTTCTCTATTTATAGTTGTGAGTTATGGTATATGTCCGTTGGAGACGACGATGCCACGTGTCACAAGCTTCCAAGAAAAACGGCCATTAATTCGAACTTGTTGCGAAGGGGCGGTTAATGCACTGTTCATGCGAGCAGACTTTCTTGTGTAGAGTAGGTAAGCGTTGTCGGCTTCTCATTGGTCGAGGTTTGTAGTTGGTGAGAATGTCGAGTTGACCGTTCAACAACCTCGTATGTCTTCGTTGAACTTTTCGAAAAGACTTGAATAGCTGGGTTGCTTTCCGTAGGATACGATGGACCGAAAAGTCTCTGTCTTCTTCGCTGAGTCGGCCGACACGGCATCTACCGAGTAGGTCGGCGGCGGCGCGAAGGTGCGTGCTTGTTTTGTTCTTCGCCGATGACTATCGGTGGGAGTAGTCTTCTGCGATGATTTGTCGGTGATGCGCCGTCTTCGAACCGAGTGGAAGATCGGGCCGATCGAAGAACACATGCGATTACACCGATGACGTGGGGTTCGAAAAGTATCTTCGACGGAAGATCGGTTCAACAATTACCCCGTACGGGACTTAGACAAAAATAATAATCAATACATCAAGTCTAACCTATACATCAGCTAATCCTAACGACACACTAATCTACTGATATCAGCTAGGTTTTGGGATCTTCAATTCCATAGTACTACTATGATTTCCCCCAATTTTCTTTTAACCGAACAACGGTGAGTATCATCTACTCGACTCATATCCAACAATTTCCCCCCAATTGATGATGCCAAAACCTCTACCTCTACCTCTTAAACTTCTTAAGTCTATAAAAGATGTTATCCTACTGACAACAATTTCCCCCTTACAACATTCTGAGGAAAAAAAAAAGTAATTTCAATACTTCAGTAGGTGGGAGATAGGCAAGATCAAAGAAACTGACTGTGAGTGTGTGTCAGATCACTTAGTGATCAGTCGTGAAAACACAATGCAAAGAGCTGAAAGACAATGAGTAATTGTCTGACAAGCAATAGGAACTGATATATATATAATCAATGATGTACAAGCTCCTACAGCTATTACAACAGAAATAAAAAAGAAGGAGAAATCACTGCTGACGCTTGAAGCGTTGAGTCCTTTTCTTGAAATCGGCCAGACTTCTCAGCAGGAGGATCCAGGTAATAATACTTGTAAACTCTGATCCTGATCTCCCGGATTTCTTCGTTGTCAAGAGGATTGTCGAGCAGGCAAACCCGGATGGAAAGCGACTTCCTCTATCTCTCTCTCAATGTCCTTCGTGCACGCGATCCACTGCGCAGTTCTTGGCGGAGGAATACGTCGGAAAGCGGGGCACGGAAGGGAATATTCTGTTCTTCCATAATCTGTCTCAGCCGATCTCTGAATGAGACATCAAATCTCGAGATTAGTTCGTCGAATAACTGATCAGCTTGACAGTAGAGAGGATAAATGCGCCATACAAAATAGCCTTTAATAAAATCCTCTTTCATCCTTTCCCAATGGACGTGCATATCAGCCGGCACCCATTTATCCACATGCGGGATAGGAAATTCTTAACATATGGGCCCTTGATGAACTTAGATCCTCTTGGGATCTGCCTCCTCGGATCAGCTGCTGGCTTGAGAGATAAGCTACGCATTTTCGCCAAGTCAGCCATCCTTTTCTTTTCGCGGAGTGCGGCCTGCTCCTCTGTCTCCTCGCCCGAGACTCGGACCTTGCAGCGTCGCCTCCCAGGTCGCTTGATCTTTCGCTATCTGCTCAGGTGTTAGAGTAGAAGTGGGAATACTCTGAGTAGTAGCTTGGATCTCACTCGGAAGAGCCTTAGCAAAAACTGCTTGGGCTTTCTTCTTCTGCTCTTCGACCGACCCGACCTTTTTCTTGCCTTTGCCCTTAACAGCTTTGCCCTTGGGCTTCTTTGCTGCTTCTGCTGCCTCTTCAAGCTGACGCTCATGGTCGAGCTTATCCTGCAGCTGTTGGGCAATTTTGAGGTCATAAGCTTCTTGCTCCACTTTAGATTTGAATTTATGGAGCGAGGAGGAAGGAGGAGTAGATACATTCCCCGGCCTCTGCGGTGGCAATTGTTTAGGCTCAGGCTCTTCTTCTTCTGTCTTCTGCTCAATAAAACTGGTTACTTCTTCAATGTGAGCAGCAGAAGAGAAGATGGGGGTTGGCTGAAGTGGGAATTCTAGGAGAAGGACCTCAGAAGAGTTCTTATCCTGAGTAGTAGAGGGTCCTTCCTCCTGAGCCCTTTCCCCCTGAGTCTGTGCGGGTTCTTCAGCTGTGGAGGGTCTCTTCTCCTGAACCCTTTCCCTTTCCCTGATAATCTGTACATCAGCTGTATCCGTTCCAGGTTCATCTTTTATTATAGCCTTATCGAGGTTGGTACGGATAGCTGTGACATCTTTCTCAAGCTTGTATACTGAGTCCTTGATCTGAGCAACTGTAGAGTCGAAGTCCTTGACCAAGTCACAGTATTTCTCCCAGTCCTTCTCTTGATCTGCGCTAGATCGATTGAGATGAGCAACTGACTCCTGGCGGAGTTTCAGCAGGGCTAAATCATTGGATTCCTTCATCTCCTTCTGAATCTCGGTCAAGGCCGCAGCCTGTTGCTTAATAGCAGTCTGGAGGCTGCTTATAGCCAACTTGTTCCGCTCATCCATTTGAGCTTGGACTGTTGTGAGAGCATGAGTCAGCTGCTCAGTAAATGTTTTGTGTTGAGCTTGGAGCAAGAATCGACTCGTGCGGATAGATGCGCTTCTGCGCTATCAAAACCTGCTCGATCATCTCCTTAAAATCAGGCTGCCAAGGAGCCTCTTGAGGAGTGGAGATGTCAGCGGCTAGCTTATCCAGGCTATCGGTCTGCGCCTTCGTATACTTCTCCCATTTGATATGGACGTCTTTGGCGAGAAGTCTGTTTATAGCTCCTTGGCGTCTGATCGCCTTATTCACTGATTTGGAGGACACGGAACCAATGGGTTGAATCTGGTAAGAGCTTGTTCCGAGCCTTTGATCAGAAAACACGAGGAGCTGCTCCCGACCGTACTTCCGGAGCGCCACGAGCCTCACCGATGTACCGGGGGGGTGGTGATTGGCTCTTCTCATGCGGAGTTGGTCCCTCAGCAGAGCCTCCCAACTCTGCATCCTTGGGGTTGCCTTCCATCTCCTGATCTTGTTCTTGGTCATCACCCTCATCGGCAGGAGGAGATGGAGGCGGAGCATTAGCAAAGCGGGAGCGTGGTACGCGAGCTAAGAAGATAGAGCATAGCAGCTCGAAGATCCTCGAAGGACGCCAAATCAGCTGGCTCCCCGAATCCGATCTCTGCCTGTAAATCTTGCTCCTCTGTCAGTAGATCGATGGCTGACTGAGTTTTTGCAAAATCTATCGAGAATATCCCGGTTTAAGAACCTCAAGTAGCATCCGAACTCTTGCCACGATGGCAATGTCAACCAAGTCTTCATGCTCGGCTATCTCGGAATCGATCGTGAATCTCGGTGTAGCACGTAGACGAGTGGTATGAGTTGTTGTCCATTCGGTCTCTTCGGTTGGCTCTCGAATGTTCGACTGAGTGTCATCGGTGCTGATGACTTGAGCTTTCTCCTTGAGGGTGGCTCCTTCCATCCCTGTGTCGGAGTCCAAGGTTTGCTCATCTTGAGGTGGAGGAGGAGCCTGTTCTATGACAGTTATCGGCTGAGCCATAGTGACCTCAGCTGGTCGTGGCTTGATAAGCCTCCTCCTCTTGGACACATCAGCGGGAGATGGAAGGGCAGGAGCAGCTCTCTTCTGCTCAGGTGGCCCTTTGCCAATTGACTTCTCTGTCGCTTCTTTAGTCTTAAACTTTATCAGCTTAGTGTTGTACAGCTTTGAGTCTTCAAAAGCTGAGTTCCTCTGTACAACACTCTCTATTAGGACTGACATCTTGGTCCCGAATAGAAGCTTACCCACACTGGCCAACCTCCTCTCGCCAGTGGGTAGAGTAGTGAATTTCTGGGCCTGGGCTTTCATCTGAGTCGTGTAATAGTCAGCCCAGTTCACTTCTACTCCGTCGTCAATAGCCATCATCAGCTGAATCCTAGGTTTGGACAGTTGATCGTACGATCCAGCTGAGCTTGTCAGTATGTGCGAGACCACATACGCTAAACCTCTGTACTGAGGTAGCAAGAGATTCCTCGGGAGAGCTGTCTTGAACGTCAGATCACTGCGTCCACAGAACTTTTGCACATAAGCGTTGATCTCCCTCTCCTTATATCCGATAGGGGAGATTCCAGAAGTAGGAAGCTGAAACGCGAGGACTAGAGCCTCTCGGATGTTGAAGGTGTGTTGAGTCGGCTTCCACTTGTTCGGAGTTGTTTCTCTCATGTATGAGAAGGAAGCTTCGTCTCCTCCGGCAGCCACTGAGTTCCAGTTGAAATACGCTTCTGCCACTTGCCTTGGCAGATGGGCACGAGGATGCTTGGTCACGAGGGTCTCCAACCCAGACCTCTCCAGAGCATCGAACATAGGTTCCAGATATGGGATATCCACCTGGCGGAAAGCCATTGTGGGTTCGAACTGAATTCGGATGGCCATGATCTCCACTATAGGTTCAGGAGTCTGTACGATCGCCATAGAAATCTGCAAAACAACTTGTTAGCACTTGAAAATAGAGTAAGTTAGTAGTTATCAGCAGATTTTAATACATTACCGAGTATTAGAGCTTGAAAGATGCACAGGCAAGGCAGTTGTAAGAAGTAGAAACTGATTGCGAGTAAAGCTCGTAAGGTATGAAAATGGCGAAAAGTGAGGAATGATAGAAGATGAAAGATTTTGTATATATTGGCTTGATTGCACGTTTTAATCTAACGGCTGAGTTTTAATCTTTCATAACTATGGACGGCTAAGATTGAATGTTAAAAAAGGATGATTACCAAAGCCGCCTAAAACATAGATCTACGTAATAAAGGTAAGTGAGAAGACATGCATTAAATGCGCGACAGACAGCATTAATTACTCAGTTTATGCGAATGAAGAGGTTTCCTTCTGACCTTTCCTTAAACTATTAATGGCGGGAAATGAATGCACATTAACTACTGAGTGTGAGCGACTGATGCAATAAATGCGAGCATGCCTAAAAAAAATAAGTACACAAAATTACGCAAACCTCTTCAGCAGAACTTATCAGCTGGTTACCGTTATGTATAAGGAGAATGGTTGTCATGCTGATGACTATGTTCCCCCCTTGCTGTTTCCAGTGTGACTTTCCCAACGGAGTCACTGTACTTAGTTATCGGACCTGTCGTACGATTCCTTATGCTGATCCCAATTGTTACCAATTGTTTGACAATGATGTTCTCAGTAGTCGGCATCTACTGGCGCATCTCAGTAGGATCCAGTAGACCTAGCTCAACTGATAGTTCTCTGAACCTGTTCTCAGCTAGTGGTTTGGTCAGTATATCTGCCCTTTGCTTGTCAGTATGGATCTTCTCCATCCTGATATCCTTCTTCTCGACATGGTCTCTGATGAAGTGGTGTCGGATATCCACGTGCTTGCATCTGGTATGTAGAACTAGTTCTGAGTTATGGCAATTGCACTTGTGGAGTCGCAGTAGATGGGCACTTCATCCTGAGTTATACCATAATCTCTAAGTTGTTGTCGAAGCCAAAGGATTTGGGCACAGCAACTTCCTGCAGCCATGTACTCAGCTTCAGTAGTGGACGTTGCTACTGAATGCTGCTTCTTTGAAAACCAAGAAATCAGCTTGCTGCCTAGGAACTGACAAGTTCCGGAAGTTGACTTTCGATCTATCCTGCATCCTGCATAATCAGCATCAGAATAACCTGTTAGTATTAAGTTATCATCAGCAGGATACCATAACCCAGCATCAGGTGTTCCTCTTAAATAGCGCAGAATCTTCTTCGCTGAGTCTAAATGACTTCGCTTGGGATCCGCTTGGAATCTTGCGCATACACCTACAGCATAAGTTATGTCAGGACGGCTAGCTGTTAAATAAAGTAAAGAGCCTATAATAGCTCTATAGTCAGTAGAGTTAACAGAAGCTCCCTCTTTGTCTAGATCGATTTTAAAGTTCGTGTTCATGGGGATTTTGACTGGCTTGCTGGAGTCGCAGCCGAATCTCTTGAGAAGATCTCGAGTGTATTTGGCTTGATTGATGAAAATTCCTTCAGGTGATTGCTTCACTTGAAATCCAAGGAAATAATTCATCTCTCCCATCATGGACATCTCGAATTTCTCCTTCATCATCTTCTCGAACTGCTGGCATATGGTCTCATTTCTGCAGCCGAAAATGATGTCGTCCACGTAGATTTGCACCAGTAGGATGTCATCTCCTGACTTTATGTTGAATAGGGTGCGATCTATCGTCCCCTTCGAAAACCTTTATGAAGTAGAAAGTCGATAGGGTATCATACCAAGCCCTAGGTGCTTGCTTTAACCCATACTGAGCTTTCCTAAGTCGTACACTGATGTCCCTGCGAAAGCCGGGCGGTTGTTCCACGTAGACTTCTTCCTTGATGCGCCGTTCGGAAAAGCCTGACTTAACATCCATCTCGATATACCTTAAATCCCCGATGTGTTGCATAAGCTAGGAAAAGACGAATGGCTTCCAATCTGGCGACTGGAGCAAATGTTTCATCAAAGTCAATTCCCTCTGCCTGACTGTATCCTTTAGCAACTAGTCGAGCTTTATTTTTGACAATGATGTTGTTTTCATCTCGCTTGTTCTTGAAGACCCACTTAGTTCCAATCACGTGCTCGATGTCCAGGTCGTCGACAAGCTCCCAAACTTCATTTCTGACGAACTGGTTCAGCTCTTCTTGCATAGCAATGACCCAGTCAGCATCTTTAAGTGCGTCCTCTATCGACTGAGGTTCTTCTGTAGATAGAAAACAAGAGTAAAGTGAGCTTTCTCCTTGACTTAATCTTGATCTCGTCCTTATAGTTGCTGATGGATTTCCAATGATAAGATCTGAAGAATAAGCATCGAGCCACGAACGCCTGAGTCGGGCTTCTTCTTCGATACTACTTACGCACGATCGGTAGGTGTATTAGGCATTTCAGTAGTACTGTTATGTGACTGTAGCAATTCAGTAAGAAGGTTAGGATCTACTGAGTTTCCAGGTTCAGGGGCATTTAGCTCAGGAACATTAATCGTTCCCCCTGAGTTTACATTCTCAGTAGAGGTCTCAGTTACCACAGGGGCTTCCTCATCGACCGATGTTACTGTTGTTGATTACGTTCGATAGAATCAACTAGGTCGCCTACATCGATTGTTGGTTGAGTCTGAGTTTGTTCATCGTCTGACTCATCATCCCAACTATGCTGGATGTTTTCAGCTTTATCATTCAGTCCGAGATCCTGTAGCTTGCTGCTGACATCTTTAGTATTTGACTTTGTATCTTTCCTGTTCTCAGTAACAAATTCATCAAAAACAACATGAGGGCTTTCCTCCACGCAAAGAGTCCGATAGTTAAAGACTCTGAATACTTTGCTGACTCGAGAGTATCCTAAGAATACTCCTTGATCAGATTTGCTATCAAAGACCTTCAACTGATCTTTCCCATTATTGTGGATAAAGCAAGGACAGCCGAAAATATGAAAATGAGAAATAGAAGGAATTCTCCCTTTCCACAGTTCGTAAGGCGTCTTCATGTGTTGTTGTGTCAGTAGTGAGTGATTCTAAGTGTAACAGGCGGTGTCAGTAGCATCAGCCCAAAACTTTGAGGGTAGTCCAGAATCTGCGAGAAGCGTTCTTGCTGCTTCTTTGAGTGTTCTGTTCTTACGTTCAGCAAGTCCGTTCTGCTGAGGGGTGCGCGCAGCTGATGTGTCGTGCTGAATTCCCTCTTTATCGCAGTACACTTTAACTACTGAGTTCATAATCGTTCCTGCGTCTGAGCGTATCTTCTTAATCTTGATGTTCTTTTCCACACTGAGTTTCTTCAGTAGATTAGGTAACTCAGTCTGAACATCAGATTTGTTGGCGATGAAGATGACCCAAGTATATCTTGAGTAGTCGTCTATGACGACGAGGGCATACTTCTTGCCTCTTATAGTCACTGGAGAGACGGCCCGAATAAGTCCATGTGAAGCGGTGAAGGATTCCATCGGTGGAAGGTGACGAAATAGGTGGATTGCTACTCTTTGTTTGCTTTCCCTTCGTGCACGCTTCACAATTTCTCGTCTTTGATAAACGATTCGTTGGGCGGTCCTCCGACTTTAGAGTTCTTGACAAGCTTTTTCATGGTCTTGAAGTTCGGGTGGCTGAGTCTCTTGTGCCATAGCCGGCCCGACTTGTCACCCGATTTAGTACGTGCGAGCAAGCAAGCCTCGGGTTACGCAGTATTCCGGTTTGCAACATAGATGTTCTTCCTCCGCGAACCCGATAACACTGTTTTCCCCGTAGATTTGTCAACAATATCACGTAAACCGGCGTCAAAGATTACTCGTTAAGATTATCACATAATTGATCGATCGAAAGGAGATTATGTTGAAGTCCTTCAACATATGTTACTCTTGGAGCCGTGGCGGTCCCAATGTTCGGCGTCCCGTATCCCCTTGTGTAGCCTTTTGAGTTGTCACCGAATTCAACTTTGGGACCATCTTCTTGTACGTAGTTGGTCGCGAGCTCTTACGGTAAGTCATGTGTCTCGAGCGGCCGTTGTCCACTATCCACGGGTCCTTATGCACCTGCAAAATAGAGGCATTTTTAGGTACCCTTTGGTTCGATTGGGTCCTTCTTCGGTTAGTGGGTGATTTCGGGACCCGAGATTGTCTCGGGACCTTAGAAGTCCTAGACTTCTTCTTCCGAACCTTATCGGCTTTCTTCTCCACAGGACTTGGAGATACCGACTTTCTGGCGATGATTTTGGGTTCGGGCGCTTTCTTCTTCGAGTCTTAGCGCTTCTCCCGACCACGGGCTCATAGTAGTACGAGCCGCACCGAGCCGGGTGCTCATACAATGGCTCCTTGTATGCTTGTTCCGCCCATCCGACCTTCTTGGTTCCCCCCCGAATTTGATCGCGGTGTCCCGGGGCTGGAACCTTTGGTCAGCTGCTTGTTGCTACTCGGCTGAGGTGCAATCATTTTCTGTTTGTTCTTCGCCTGAGGTGTGGTGTCAGCAGCTTGCACCTTTCCTCTGACGAACCTATCAGCCAGAGTTGCTGAGTTTTTGGAGGTAGAAGCTTCGTGGGTATAGCCAAGGCCTTCTTTTACAGTAGTTGGCCGTTGTGCTCTGAGCATGCTTTCAAGCTTCTCCTTCGCTCCCAGGTATTGTTCAGTCATCAAACCTCTCCAGACCTCGTCACTCCTTCTGAGTGAGTCATAGTCATTCTGCACGTCTGTGAGCTTCTGACTGAGCTTGGCTATTTCAGTCTCTTTCTCAGAATTGTCCTTGGTCGAACCGAGATCTTGAGTCTCTTGAAGCTGAGACTTAGTCATAAGAGATTCAATCTCTTCCTTGAGTCTCGCAACTAGATCCACTGACTCAGTAGAGACCTGACAATCAGAAGAAAGTCTCTGATTCTCAGCCTTTACTGTTCAAGTTCCCTGGATAGTTACTGTCGAACTCTCGCTCGAATGAATTCGTTCCTCTAGTAGATCGTCGTAGGCTTGTACCACATCTAGAGGATCATACGTGACCGAGCACGTGTCTTATGTCTTTGTGTGAAGAAGAGGTAATAATGTGTTTAGAATTTACCTCATCCTCTTCTCCGGCCATCGGACGGTATTCGGCCGACTCATCGAGAACCGTCTCTGCGACCTCAACCGTGACGAATGCGGCTTCATCTTCGGAAGAATACATGAATGTATCCTCCTCAATTGAGTTGTCGGATATCTCTCCGGCTATATAGGCCTGCCGTCTCTCGGCGAATTTCTTTCTCCTGGCCTACGCATTTCGCTCTTTGAGCAGTGAGAGTTCGGGACAATCGTGCGATAGTGTCCCTCCTTCTTGCGGTTGTAGCGGTGGATGTTCTGCTTTGCTCTTACCGCTGAGTCTTTAGACGGACGCGGCAAAGCAGACTCCGATTTCCGCATTCGGTAGAAGGATTAGATTCTTCTTTCTTATGATAGTCTTTCTTACCGAAGAAGAATCTCGGTTGTATTTCCTCGGCTTTCGACTCTCTCCTTTTCCCTCGATATTTGAGAGCCATCGGTGCTAGGCTGGTCGGGGCTGAAGTCTCGGAAGACTTTGCTGCGATGTGGCCACAACTTTGCTTGAGGAAATAGGCTTGGCTCCGTGTATTGCCGATTGTTGCCTTAAAGGCGTGGTCGAACCGTGTGTCACTGGAGCGCTTAAGCACTTTTGGGGTAGGCTATGCTCGAACTCCTTCGATTTTAATTTCGAAAATATAACATCGGGAGTTAGAGCATTTAGATCGAGCGACGTAAATAAGTAGCAAATGGAAGCCACTTACGTCGGGGCAACGCTCTCAAGATCTTGGTGTTCATCTCCTTGTTGGTGAACGACCTCCCCGGCCGCATTGATGACATTGACTTGATTGGTGAATCGACACTCGGCTCGTCAATGGTTTCGGTAGCTCCATTGCAAAGGCGTCGAACTTCTGAAGCTCTAGCTCGAGCTTGTTTTCTTTGATCTGAGGGGTTCCATGGCTCAGTACAGCCAAGGCGTCCCATAGCTCTTTCGCCGTTTTGCAATCCTGTACCCTTTCGAGGTGTGAGTCACTGAGCGTAGTTAGTATGGCATTACGTACAACTCGGTCAAGGTTGTGCAACTTCTTTTCTTCAGGCGTGAAGGCAGTTTTATCTTTGGGAACCTTAGCACCAGTTTGTGCTCCCACGCCTCCTCCAGCAGCAAATACTACGCTGTCGATCATGGGAATGATCGGTCCTGACTCTAGGACATCTGACATGCTGTCGTGGAGTGACGTTAGGTGTGCCTCCATACGTATGCGCCATACCGTGTAGTTCTCTATTGAGAACATCGGTACCATCCTAATACCTGACATATCAGACATCGTAAGAGTAAGAGTATAAGGATGCTGAAAAGATGCTTATGCAAAGGAAAACGGTTTTCGGGATCGGTTCGAGAGGACCAGTATTTCAGAACCGGCGATCAGTTGAACACCGTGTGCTCTGATACCAATTGTTGGTCCGGAGACGATAAGTCAGGTGTAGAGGGGGGGGTGAATACACCTGAGCTCAGTTTCTTTTTCTCAATGAAGGTCAGCTGAGCTGATGATTGCAACCGATGAACGGTGTCAAATAAGCCTTCGATCGCGGGACGAGTGAGTCGGCCCTCCGAGCTCTCTCCTACTGACTGTTGTCAGTACTTTGAGAATTAGTCGGAGACTGTTGTGCGGAAAGTGTGGGGCCCGGAATTCGTCTCTTTTGAAAACACGTTTTAGCAAATTAAATCTTTTGGTTGTGCGCTTTATAAAATACGTTTTATGCAAGCTTATGATTTTCAAGTCAGTTGAATGCTATGCAATAAAACAAGAAAAGAACACAAGCGATTTAACGTGGTTCGGATACGCAAGATCCTACGTCCACGGTCCCGAACAAGGCGAGAGAACTTGTTGATTATTCGAGCAAGCCTCGGCGGGGATACTCGTGACTGGACAGTTCCCTCTAAGTTATAATCCTTAGCGACTTTACAATTCAAACCTAAGTCTGAAAGGGAAGGGAATTTTCTCCAACTGAGAAGGAGTTCTTACAATAAGAACAATTCACTAAATGTGAACTCCTTCGAATCTAAGCTATAAATATGACAATGAGCTTAGTCTAGAGAAGAAAGGGATGTAAGAACTCTAGAGAGAAAAACTGAGAAATCTTCTAAGTACGCAAGTTTTCCTCTGGATGATCTTTGAGTGTTCTAGAACGTTTATGAACTTGAGCTTGTCCCTTCGAAATTCCGTTGTTCGGAGCTTCAAAAACTTCTCTATTTATAGTTGTGAGTTATGGCATATGTCCGTTGGAGACGACGATGCCACGTGTCACAAGCTTCCAAGAAAAACGGCCATTAATTCGAACTTGTTGCAGCAGGGCAGTTAATGCACTGTTCATGCGAGCAGCTTTACTGTGTAGAGTAGGTAAGCGTTGTCGGCTTCTCATTGGTCGAGGTTTGTAGTTGGTGAGAATGTCAGAGTTGACCGTTCAACAACCTCGTATGTCTTCTGCTGAACTTTTCGAAAAGACTTGAATAGCTGGGTTGCTTTCCGTAGGATACTGATGGCCGAAAAGTCTCTGTCTTCTTCACTGAGTCGGGCTGACACGGCATCTACCGAGTAGGTCGGTGGCGGCCGCGAAGGTGCGTGCTTGTTTTTGTTCTTCCGCCGATGACTATCAGCCGGGAGTAGTCTTCTTCGATGATTTGTCGGCCGATGCGCCGTCTTCGAACTGAGTGGAAGATCAGCTACTGACTGAAGAACACAAGCGATTACACTGATGACGTGGGGTTCTGAAAAGTATCTTCGACAAAAGATCAGTTCAACAATTACCCCGTACAAGACTTAGACAAAAATAATAATCAATACATCAAGTCTAACCTATACATCAGCTAATCCTAACGACACACTAATCTATTGATATCAGCTAGGTTTTGGGATCTTCAATTCCATAGTACTACTATGATTTCCCCCAATTTTCTTTTAACCGAACAACAGCTGAGTATCATCTACTGACTCATATCCAACACTCTCCCACCATCTTTGAAAGAGCCGTTAGCTACCTAAAAGAGAGAGACACAAGGATCGTCGTCTCCAACGGATCTATCCATGTCTCTGCTATATAAATAGAGGGACAAATTCAAATTGAAGCTCACGACTGAACATAGACGAGAACACACGAGCATTCACAAGCAAACTCAAACGACTCAAGCTTTCCGCAAGATCTTCACAGAGTAATCACCGGCGAAAGGCGACATACTTGCTCATAGGGAACAAAGCTGAACCTGATTATAAAGCCTTTAGTATCCAAGCGACTGAATACGAACCCAAGTCCATACTTAACCGTTCGTCGCTCTAGAAGCCACTTTCTCGTTCCCATTCCCTCTAACCTAAGCTCAGCAGATCTTATCCATAGCTTAGACGAAGGAGTTCATATCTGAACTGATCCTTATTGTAAATGACTCCTTCATAGTTGGAGAGTTTGTCAAACACTTCTGTTTGATACCTTGTAAACTGAGACTTGCTCAGTATAAATCTCAAGACCAGTGTTTGTCTAGTGTACAAACCGACTGAGACTATCTCAGTATAATACATAGCTTCCTGATCTTTCGGGACATTGGACTTGAGATTGTTGAATCCGATCCACTTTAAAAATTGTCTGTGTTTTGTCTTCTCTTTACTGTTGCATTGATTATTGTTCATACTGAAAATATTTCTAAAATCATTCAACTAAGTTTCACCAAAGCTTAATCGATCGCACTAATATACTGAAATTGTTTTATTAAAAACGTTTTCTAAACTCAACTGAATTTGGGCCTACACATTTCCGCACTATACTGAACTTCAGCTGAACGGTACTAAATTCTGACTCAAGTCAGCTAGCAGGCCTCAGTGAAGTCAGCCGCTCTTCCACACGATCTAGAACAACTTATTTGGTCTACTAAACTTGTTCAGTACGACACTCTCCTGAAAAGGCACTGTTCGTGTTTTAAGTTGAGAAATTGTTTTCAGGTGTATTCACCCCCCTTCCTCTACACCTGAACGTTTAATCTCGGGACCAACAATTGGTATCAGAGCAAGAGTTCTATAATACTCTTGTTATTCTGAAACTGGTCTACTTGAACGGATCCAGAAAATGTTTTCACTGCATATCATTCTTCATTCATATCATTATCTACTATGTCGATATGTCAGGAAATCAGGATGGTACCCATGTTCTCAGTAGAGAACTACGGGGTATGGCGAGTCAGAATGGAGGCACATCTGACTTCCCTCCACGACAGCATGACAGAGGTACTGGAGGACAGACCTATCGTTTCGATGGTTGATAGTGTCGTAACTCAGGACCCAGCACAAGGAGGAGAAATGGTGACCGGGAAGAAGATCCCTAAAGACAGAAGTCTCTTCACCCCTGAGGAGAAGAAGCTTCACAACTTAGACCGGGTTGCCAGAAACACCATACTGACCACTCTGAGCGATTCTTATCTCGGGAGAGTTCAGGACTGTAAGTCCGTGAAGGAACTCTGGGATGCTTTAGCGCTACTGAGTCGGGGGACTCAGAAGATCAAAGAAAACAAACTGGCGCTGGAACTTCATAAGCTGGAGAGACTGTCTTTCATGCCTGGTGACTCCATTGAAGATCTCAACGTCAGATTCACGGATCTGATGAACTCCATCAACGGGGTGGAAAAGACATTCTCCAACCGAGAGATGAATCTCAAGATTCTGAGGGCACTGTCGGACGGTCATTGGACTCCCTTTGCTACCTTACTGAGACATTCTCCAACCGAGAGATGAATCTCAAGATTCTGAGGGCACTGTCGGACGGTCATTGGACTCCCTTTGCTACCTTACTGAGACATTCTGATTTAGGTATTGTTACTCCTGACCATATCTTTTCAGAACTTAAAGCTGAGGAGTTCGAGTTTGGTTTACCTCAAAGGAAGCAGCGAGCTGAAGCTGACACCCAAGTCGACCATGCCTTCAAAGCATCAGTCAGCACAGCGGCTCCAGCATCTAGCAAGGCTGAACCTTCACTCATTGACTTACAAGAAGGAAACCTGGCTAAGAAGTACGCGCTGCTTACCGTAAAGTATCAGAAGGAGAAGGAGAGGCGCAAAAAACTCTCAAGAGTCGTCAGAGACTCCAAGGGTAAGTCTGAGTATACACCTAAGCGCACTCCTGACTCACATACTTCCGACTGCAGGAAATAGGAGGACTCAGCTTAGTCCAAAGACAACGAAAGCAAAGAAGAGAGAGTCACTACCTGCTACAACTGCAAGAAGCCAGGACACTAGCTCAGTACTGCTGAGAGAGCAGCACACAAAGCTCGAAGGGAGAAGTTCATCAAAAAGCGTCAAGCATATATAGCTGGTGAACTCTCAGACGACTCAGATGAAGTTGATTCCTTCATGGATTCATCCGACGATGAAGCGGCATTTATGGCCGTAGAGCTTGAAGAAGACGCTGAAAAGTGTCTCATGGCAAGAGAAGAGGATGAGGTAAACTCTCACGCTCCATTTAACTCCTCTTCACACTGCACACATGACACTATGATCTCGGGTCTTGACCCAAGACTTAAAGCCGAAGCTCGTAGGCCCTCTCCAACTGGTTAGCATACAATGAAGATCAACTCATTGCACTACTAACATACGTTACACAATCCTCAACTAACGTGTTTGGCCAGTTAAGAACCTCGATTGATTAAATTCAGAGCATTAAACTTGTTGCACGCACAAAATATCTTTCATGGATAAACAAGCATATCATAGAGCTTAATAACTCAAAATAATTTTAGGTAGTAAAAACCCACCTTGCTTCTGTGCTTGTAGAGTAATATAGCTTTTCTGATAAGGTAGAGTGCTACTTGTCCCCTTCAATATCTCCTACACGAGGAATTCGAAACTTAATTGTGATTCGAACTCTTATTCTTAAATAATTCCAATAACTTCCGAATCTTAGTTCACAACACCCGTTTTTTAAAATTATTTTAATCTTAATTATTAAATATATATATACGCATGCATTTCATGGCTACCTGCCAAAGATAATCTTCTCAGTATTACTAACTTACATGACCAGACATTAGATTATAAATATGAGCACAAGTTCCCAAACTTATTATTGTAATCATTAGTATAACTCTTGCGATCTATCTTTACTTATACCAACTACTGAAAGCTAATGAAATTACTTATATATTTGCTTAATCATCTCCTCTGATCAAGAATAAGCAAAGCAGTTTCCAATAAATTCATGATATTTATTAATGACGCTCACATATTTAGTTCTTTCAGGTAATTAACGGCAATTCGTGAGATATTATAACCAACATATTTAATTAGCAACTTTAAACATGCATATATATATATATAATATAGAGGTTATCATTAAGAACTTAAGGCAGTTCCCAAAATAATTTTCGAAGCCACCTATGCCTCAAGACGAGCTATATCATTAATTAATCATGTGTCCTATATATTTCTAGCACCCACTATCCACACTCCCGACAACAACTGAGGTAACATGGAAGAAAATAAAGTAAAATTATACATTTCTCTTAATTTTCTTATGACAACTAAGCGATTTCCCTTCGTCAGAGGCTGAAGCTTTTACTAGGATATGGTAATAGAATAAAAGAGTTCAAATGTGGAATTTTAAGTAGACACTGAAGCTGTTAACCCATGATTAGTCATCAGCCTACGAAACCTATATGTAAGGATTATTCTCCACCTCATGCTATAATGCATTAGTCGACAAAAGAAAGAACAAAGTGGTTCTCACTTATTCAAGTAAATAAATTGTGAATATATCTATAATATTAAAAAAAAATATACCACTTAAATCTTTAAATAGTAATTATTCTTTATTGCAAATATTGGTATAACTCTAGCTATTACTACTCATCCTACACACATATATCTATTTTTCGTAATTTAATAAAGGGACACAAATTTACTCTAATTTTTATTATATATATATTGTCCTGCTAAATTATAATTACGTGCTACTCATGCTATCTACTGTTCAACTTTGTATGAAAAATTTAAAATTTCAAAATTCAATTATTTTTCTTTCTTAGAATTAAAAAAAATTTTATGCGTGGTGTGAATCTTCTAATATACGACTAAAGAATTAAGTAATTTTCTTAAACCTTGTAAAGAAAACTAGGGATATCACATCAAACACAATGGTTTGAGGGTTTTTCTCCAACTAAGTAGGAGTCCTTACAATAAGAACAGTTCAAATATCAACTCCTTCAGATTCTAATCTGTTAATCTTACGAGGTTGGCATAGATGTATAGGAAGAAAACTAAATCGCTCTAGGGTAGATAACTTGAATGATTCTGCAATCCATTCTAAGTTTCTCAGCTGGATTTGCGGTTTGATTTTAAAACTTGTATGCTTTTTCACTTGAGTTCCCGTAGTGTTTATGCATGGATGAAGGTCTCTATTTATATTCATTACTTGTGAATAGATCCGTCAGAGGGAACCTAGACATGTGTCAGAAGACGACAAGCAAAACGGTCTTCTTGCAATTTGAATTGCACTGTAGAGATTCAATCTTTTTCAACGTTCGGAGGTTGACTGCAGCTTTATGTCAGGACAACAACAATGGTGGTTGCTCTTATTGGTCGAGGTTAGTTGGTAGGTGAGGCTTCATTCAAACTCCAAGACTGATACTGAGTTGATATTCTCTGATACCTCAGACACTTTACTGAAATGTTCTCCACTGACAATCTCTAATGTCTTCAGTATGTTGACCACTGGTTTTCTTCTAACTTCTCAACACTCATTTAGTAGATTCGTCTTGAATCCTACTGAGTCTTCAGACAACTGAGTTCCTACTAGTAGTTAAATAGAATAATCTACTAAGTTTATCAACAACTTCTGAGAAAGCTATCTAACCTACTGAGCTCCTAACATGTTGAGCTCAATCTAAACTATACATTTAATGCATTATGTTGGCTCATCACTCGTCTAGGGTTTTGGGATCTTCAAATATTATATTATGAATTATCACCTTGTTGGGTTTGTATACTAAAAGCAGTCTACGTATTTGCTTGTATACAATATTTCATGTTACCACTATTATTATTCTCCTATCAGTTTATTATAATTACGCAAATTAGTCCATTTTCTTAGAAGAGTTCGATCAGAAAGGACTATAGTGATAGGTTGAACTAGTGATATATAAACAATTATCAAAGCTTAGACAACTTTAGGACTATTTGTCAGTTTAGGCTGCAATGTAGATAAGAAGTGACTTGTCTTGGTCGCTTGTCTATGTTGATACATTTGATGTACTCATTGATCGCGGTGAGACGTGTTCTTCTAACAGACCTATGTGAAGAACCTAAGTCTCGGTGACTCAACACATCATAAGCTTGATGGAATTTCAGCTGAGTGCATGCAAGTAGATATGATTTACTATGTGTGAGGGTCATCGCGACTGTATATCTCTGTGTCTTGGGTGAGTGTTGTTGCGTATAGCTCAAGCTGGTTATCTGCATCATGCATTTATATTCTATTAAAGGGATGATGATATCTCCTTGAGGATAAAGGGGTAAGTCAGCATAGATTCTTAAGTATAATGAATCTATGCTTGTGAATTAATAATACTCTGGGTTGAGTATAAAAATTTAATTTACTTTAGGTCCGACTTTATTTTTGTATTAGGTCCTTGGTCTGACCAGAACATATGTCTCGTTGTTTGCGATATTTTCTCTCGGAATCACTAAGCTATTTAACTGCTTGGGATTGATTGGGCATTCAGTTGCCCAAGTCAATTGCTAGTTATTTAGTAGCCCTTTAACTATTTTGTGTAGGCTTGGATTCAAAGGCCCATGAGGGTTCGACTAGTCCTATAAATAGGGAATAAAGGGCCACTTGTAAAAAGACACTTTTTCCTTGTTTTGTGATCGTAAAAGTGTGAGTACGAGATTGGAAAGTTGAGAGCCTTCTAACATCTCAGTCCATCCTTCCTATGGTCTGAATCCATACAACTGGTATCAGAGTAAGGTTCTATTACCTATCTCTGTGTTTATTTAAATTCATAGTATCATGCATACGATGATTGTATGGTATGCTATGGATGATTTCAATTCTTATTCATCGTCGTCGGGTTCATATTTGTGGGATGGCATGTGTACCACATTGTTTTGAACCCGAGTTGTATATCTCGTGAAATAAATCCATAAGTAGATTACAGCCAATGTGAATACTATGTATTTACTTCAATTTTATAATCGACTTTTTTGGATTGGTCCATTTTTCGCGACGGGAACACAAAGATTGGATCGGTCAAAAACATAGCTCTTAGGGTTTTATCGGGGGTTTTCAAGCTCGATCGGAGAAGTCTATCGGTGTATAGAGGAGTGTGGAAGGTCAGGGTGGCGAGCTTGTCGGACAGCGGCGGCAAGTTGCAGATCCATCGAATCTGCTTGCGGCCTTTGCTGGCATCACTCATGGTGGCTTTGATAGGCTCCAGGTGGCAGGATGCAGCATCGAAACGCAGCGGAACCCTACCCTGATCTGGTTTGTAGTGGGGATGGCTACAACATGGTCTTCCTTTGGCGTGCAGCGGCTCGGGGCGTCAGCAGGGCTGAGTGCTCGTCACCCGTCTGTTTTTTGCATCAGCTTCACTGCTGACATGAGCAGGCGCTTGTGCTGATGTCAGCCCTCGCCTGCTGACGTGGCTACTCCTTCTTGGGAAACATGTTTCGTCCATGTTCTTCATCTTTGGGCCTCATTTTTTGAAGACGTGTATTTGTCCAGATCATGTAATAGATAGATTTTTTATTTCCATGCGTTTTGGCCCGACGACTGGTGATCGCTATATTGCACCAAATAATAGTACAAAATCTGAGAATTAATTCAGTATAGTCTACAGGGTATCGAACACAGAGAACAGAGGACTAGACAAATTATTTTCCTACTTATCTTGGGTTTTGGTTAGCAACCTCGCAAGTTTTGATATTTTTACTAAGCTAAGAAATTATTAAAAAATGAACTGAAATTAAAACTGTATTAACTGGGCAGTTAAGAGACAGGTCCAGCAGAATATTCCACACACACTTATTCCAATCATTGGCACTTAATATGAATTAATCTCATGAATCAACTAATTATAGACCATCGTAACTTAAACTACATGATCCTCACTTCCACTTACTTAATCGGTAGCCGCCATGTTGGGTATCAAAACGACTTCCCTAATCTAGTTACAACCTACGTTGTTGGGCAATTAATAGATTTAATAACTAGACTGCTTTATCGAACTAAGGGAGCCTAGTTTAGGAACCTACTCGTATGTTAGGCATCTAATAGTTTCCTACCGGTTTAATCCAATTATTCTTACGAATAACTTTGCTACTTACCTAGCCTTGTTCCACGAGAAACGATGGAAGTACTAAGTTAGCTACAAACTGCGCAACCTATGGTGACCAATCCTAAATTACTAGTCAGATTAAATAAACCAAAATTAACCCGAAACCCTTTTGATTAATTATAAGCACCTAAGGCTCATGTACTAATTCATGTGTGTTTCACTTCCCGCCGGACCCTTAAAAACTTAGCTACTCATGCAGAAGTCTTGGTTGTGCAAGCAAGACAGTTCGCAGAACAGAAACGAAAATATGTGTAATCCAAGATCTAACATGCACGAAACTTAAAGTAATTAAATACAAAATTGCAGAACAAGATAACCATACGAAATTAAACTGGAAATACTAGAATTAAAATAGAACAAGAGTACTGAACATAGAAATCGACCTCTCCAACTCCAACAAAACGAAACGAACGAAAATTAAAACAAGTTCTCAACAACGAAATCAATTATTATGAAAGTAAAAGTATTTCTTCTCCTTAAACTAACTACGAACATCTTGAATTCTTGAACGATATTGAACTTCGGTATAAATTCTCCGGTGGATTAGGTTGTGGCGTGATCGGCGATCGGGAAGTGGAATAGGGTTTCGGGTTTCTTGACGGAACGGCTATGGAGCGGGTATGAGGCATGTATAACTTATGATTTTCGTGCTCCCTTACCTTCTTTTATATACTCTCTTTCTTGATCCCTAAGTTAGGAAAAATCCTTTCAAGATTAGGAAAGAGATTTAGATAGATATGGAAAGCAAATCTTTCCTTATCTATCTCAAATATGATCAAGAACTTTCCTCCTTTGAAATCCACATCCAAATCAGCAAATTTTGCGCCTCTTTCGTCATCAAATACGTGCCAAATTGCATCCTAGTCACTCGCCACGTCAACAACTAAAAACCTACAATTTCGCCAATTAAGACAACTTTCGAACAGAAATAACTAAGTACAGAAATTTACACTTGATTTGTAATCGCCCTCGAGTATAAGAAGAAACAAAAGATAAGTACTTAGTCATTTCAGCCGATCCCCAAGACTCAAAACACAAAATAAAAGACTCAATGGAAAAATAAAAACACGACATAACAAGGACACAATGATTCGGACAAACTAAGACACAAGAAAAACACATGGACTCCAAGAAAACAAAGACATGAAGCAGCACCAATCAATTCGAAAATCACCACACTAATTAACTAGCCAAGCAAAATCGATTCATGCAAGTATGATCTCATCAAGCAAGTAGACGATGCAAATTTTGAAACCAAGCACACATATATCAACTTGGTCAAAATCTAAACAATGTGGATCTTCTCAAGATTCGCTCAACACTTAACTAGTCTAGGTTCGGTTCAAGACACTAAAAAAAAATCAATCCACGCAATCACGATAAGATATCATCACAATAGCAATATCAAGGAGGTCTTTCTCATGTGGTTGTAATGAGGCTTAGGATTTAGACAAATTGATGTTGGTAAGGCTCCTAGGGGTACTAAGCTCCATTAAGATGGAAATTTATACTCTAGACCAGGTCTAATAAACCTTGTGGTGTGGAGCAATGCTACATCACATTTTGAATTTTATAAGTCTTTCTTGTTTTAAAAACAAATGAGGTGGCATCATTTTACACCACAAGGTCTACAACTTAAGTTGTAGACCCGGTCTAGGGTAGAATTTTCCCATCAAGATTTGGATTCAATATTATGCATGTAAAACTCACATTCTTGTGCAATCAGAAAAAATTCAAAACATCCCACCACTTAAAACCTTCACACATATGCTACAATTTTATTCAACATACCCATTTTTCTTCTTTTTTTTTTCGGCCACATCTCCTTTTTATAAATATTTCATATATTTTTTTTCGTGGCATAATTTTTTTCTTCTTTTTCAGTATTCTGGGTACAGACGGTCTTAACTGTGCAATGAGGCCACTTATATTCTGCTTATTGTTAGCAGCTTATACATTTAGATTTTTGACCTATATATTTTCTGCAGCACGTCTTAACTGGGCATGCAAAAGACATATGTAACAATCCTCCAAACAACACTATTATGCACAAGAAAGTTTATAAGACAAGCACTAACATGAGTCAAAAGAGAGTTTAAAAAAAGCCTTGGCTAAAATTTTACTAACTCGAATCAAAGAAATGGTCAAGGCTCAACTTGACTCACTAAGGGATAATTTTAGGGTTGGAAATATTTTGTCGCGGTCGTGTGGCTAAAAATCCCTAGTGCCTCCTATCATTTTTTACAAGTGACTCAAACTTATTGTGATTTTGCGGATAAACACTCTCAAAAGAAATAGTAGGAAGTTTTCTACTTTAAGGCTCAAATCTAATATAATGTGAGTGGTTTATAAAATTTCGATCCAGCAAAGTTTATTTTTCCTCATCCCAAATAACATACAAACATGTGCCTAGATCTACTTTTCACAAAGTCTACAAACAAGCATATGGAAACACAAAAGCATAAATAAGACACGCTTGGTATAGAGAACGACGTATCAAAAAGCAAAAATTTTGGCATGCTTCGACACAAAATACCCCCTTCCTTACACTTAAAACTTGCTCGCCCTCGAGCAAGAAAGAAAATACGACATGAAAAAATAAACACAAAAACACCCTCCTTACACTTGATCCCTATCAAGTGTAAGAACAAACTAAAACGAAAGACAAAAGAATGTAAACTCCCCCCTCCTTACACTTGATCCCTATCAAGTGTAAGAACACAAAAAACTCACAAAACCAGACACAAAACAAAAAACAAAAATGAAAAATAAAAATTGAGGAAGAAAGTTACTTGTCGCCTCGCTTGGGCAAGCGAGGCAGCCGGTTCATTACAGCTCGACGAATGGAAATTGTCGCATAGCAGTTGCACTTAAGTGAAGTCATGACACTTAGCCAAGAATCTGGAAAAGAAGAACACACCAAGCATAAAATCAAATGGAAACAAAACACGAAATAAAATAACGAAAATTACTAAAAACGTGGGTTGCCTCCCGGAAGTGCCTCTCTTTACAGTCTTCGGCTATACCATCTTCCAAGATCAATAGTGGGAAGGCATGAACAGTGGAGTCTCATCCACTGCCTTGATCACTCACTTAAATATCTTCGCACAGTCTTTATACCACTTGAAATCTTTATAGGCTTTCTTTCGAAATTTGTCCTCGCACTTGGTTGATGGCCTATCCATTTGCTGCATTGACACACATGACTTATGCTCGACTTGGGCAGTTGGGCGGATTTGTGCTTCAGGAATAAGGTTATGGCTAGCCAACACGAAGTTAGTCTGCTCCCTTGCTGCCCCTTTCTTGTCTCTTTCACGTTTGGGCTTCATTTCTGAAGTGGGTAGCTGGTCATCAGAATACAATTGCATGTTGTAAGCGTTCTGCCTGGGCAACTGAGACACACTGCTGACAGTCACAATTCTGGAGTTGCATATAAGGCCAATATGCTTTCTCTGATCTCCTCATCCCCCATATCCTCGAAATCTGATTTGGTCAGCCCTTGAGTCTAGGTGATCTCAACCTTATCTTACATCACATACGTCTCAAGGTATTCTTGGACAAAGCTTTCAACGGAGTCAGTAGATAAAGAATTTTCATTTTCATGATCAAATGGCCTCTTAAGTACTTCGGGAATTTGATGATCATATATTTCATTGTGGTATGCAACACTTATAAATCCCTCATCTACATCAATTATGGCCTTTACAGTTTTTAAGAATGGTCTACCCAATAAAGCAGCCGCAGTACCCTCAACTTGCCTATCATTAAAATCTATAACATAGAAATCTGCCGGATAGACAAAATTATTAATTCTGACCAAAATCTGCCAGAGCAATGCATGACCTATCCGCTAATTAAATGACTACCTTAGTGGATATTAACTCTACTCCAACAAATTTATTATATCCAGATAAAGGCATAACATTAATGGATGCTCCTAAATCACACATAGCTTGCTTAATCATACATTTCCCATCAAACACGGTAGTATAAACATACCTGGATCAGTACACTTAGCGGGTAGCATACTTTGAATGATTGCTGATACGGAGTGGTCCATCACAACTTTTCCAGAATTCGAGACATTTCCATCAAGAAAGTCTTTCACGAACTTCCCGAACTTAGGAATTTTAACGGCTTCAAGGAAAGGAATGTTCATCTCCAATTTCTCGAACAATTTGAGGTAGTCCATGTACTCCTTGTTTGGCGTCCTCTTCCTTTCCAAAGCTTCTGAGAATGGTGGAGGAAGTAGATTTTCAGACTCCGATTGGCCAGTCTGAACGACCTCATCATCCCGTTCTGGTTCAGGACCTTCAACATACTGCTTCTTTAAGCCTTCCGGTGGTATGGGTTGTGCTGCAACCTTCCTCATCTCTGGTGACTTCTCTGGGTGTCTTGCACGTACAGTTGGACCAAGTAATTCTTTCTCGCTGCGCAGTGTAATATGATTGCAGTTTTGGCCACTCGGATTGGGCTGTGTTTGAGCTTGTGAAGGTAAACGCTCTTGACCTCCCTTCAGATCTTGGAGTGAACTGGCCAGCTTAGACACATAGTGACCCCCTATATTACGTCCACTGTGGGATCACGTGAGCAGCTTTCAATGAATAAAACTCAATTCATGGGAGCAATCTTCGATGACGTTCTGATCGATTAGGGAACCTTCCTCATGATGATGTTAAAGGCCGAAGCGAGCAAGTTCGTGACAAAGAAGAACTCTAAGGTGAGGTACGTTAGAAAGTTCAAGTTACATTTCTGCACCAAAATCTCCAGATTATTGCAGAATGTGTTATTTGATGCCAAGTTTGTTTGGAAAGATGTGGAGATCTTCGACTGCAAGATTATCAAATTTACATCTCTTACGGCCGCCAAGATCACTATTAGAGCGCATGAGGCTGAAATTTTATAGAAGGCCAAGAAACGGGGTATGAAAAAGGTTCGCAGTTAAGTTCTCCAACAAAGAGGAAACCTACCTCCTCTTCTCGTAAGACTAAAAATCGTACGAAAAAAGCTAGGGAAATTCCACCCAATTGGACCCTGCGAGATGAGTCTAGCGCCAAAGCTCCATGTTTAGCAGGATCGCCAATTTTAGAGACTGATGGGTTTCCAGACTCTCCATTGGGACCCATGGAACCTGCGGAGCAAATGGTACCAGGAACTGGGGTAGTTCTTGACATCGAGCCATCAACAAAAGCTCCACCTCAAGTAACTGCTCAGAGTCCTATCTCAGGAACTGTAGCTATTCTATTAGGGGCTGAGAATGTTCCGATTACTGAGACCGTTCTAGTCGTCAAACAAGAACCACAAGAAGGATCCGTGCATACCTGGAACAGCCCCAATTCCAGGTAATTTCAGAACCACTTCTCCATAATGTTCATAAAATAATAAACACAAAACAAACAAGGGAATACTACAACTCCTATAGCTCCCATGGGATCCAAATTCCTATAATACATCAAAAATAAATCAAATGAACTCCTCTAAACATACATACATATACGCATGTATATGATATAAATTAATAAATCATGCCGGTGCAATTGAGACTTTCTCAAGCTCTATTACGTATTCAAGGGTGGCTGATGGAGGAATTTGGAGTCCTTCGCCCAGATCAGCACCTTCCTCTCCAAAGCAAAGACTTGGTGGAATTAACACTCTCCTTTTCCCACCTACTCTCATATTTCTTAACATGAACTCCAGACCTTCACATATTCCTCTGCCGTAAGGCCTTGACCCCAACACAAGTGCTACAGGCCTCTTCTTAAATGTGTCCACGAACACCTCCCCGCTGCCTTGCACGCTTCCCTTGACATTCATCACCACCAAGTCACGCGGCCGCGGAGAAGCACCTCCTCCCACTCTCAGATCGTAATACCTTAGAGAAAGAAGTGTATCATCATAATATTGATTGGTTTAGAAATTATTGTGGATGATATGAAGTTGGTGTACCTCGTGCCATTTGACAGAACGACTTCTTCTTCTTTCTCAACATCTCTGCATAATAGCTCAAAACAATTTGAACTTAGTATATATCATATATGTCATCACTCGAGAATGGGGATACTTATATTTTATTTAACTTAATTTGATTCTTGAATATTAAACTTCACAATTTTTTATTTTTATTTTTTAAATTTATGACCGATTTAAGTTTAAATATGGTGCCCTTTATATATAGATTCTTTCTACCCACTTAAGCATTTTTTAATTACTTCGGATTGAGCTGACATCCGTTACGGTCGCCATTCAATTAAAAGAATCTCCGTTTCAAAATCGTACGTGAAATTTTCACCTCATACAGCTTCTCCCTTATGTGCATAAGAAGAATATACATTAAATCAAAAGGGTAAACTCATATATAACCGTCTTAATGAGATTTAACACCTCGACTACCATCCCAAACAACTATACCCTTTCTTGATTCTTGTACTGAAGCTATTTGTGTTTTATTGCGATTGTCAGTCCGATTAGTAGTATTTCATTTCCCTCTTTTGTTCGTTCCATTAAAAGTGTCTCATTTCTAAAAAGATAAAAAATGTGGACAAAAATTATTCAATAAAAAAATCAAATAAAAAGGTCAAATAATATATACCACAAAATTATTTAAGAACTATGTCGGAAGCAAATGAGACATAGTAATGTTAGGAAGTGAGTAGTCAACTACTGAATGCCGCAATTAATATGTTGAACTAATTCATAATAAATTGCTAATCATAATAATACTAGGAATCATACCTTGTGTTTGATTCTTCTTGTGAAACTTCTAACCGAGTCTTGATTTGTTCGGAAACGACTCCAACAGCAAGAAAAGCAACCCATGCTAGACCGGCACCGATTCCGAACCGCCTCGTCAAGGATGAAGCTATCCAGTCAGTGGACTCTGCAGTTGTTCTGGGGGCAGGCTTATTAGGCCTTCGCTCGGCGGCAGACGGTGGTGGTGGGGGCGGTGCCGAGTTTGAACTTAGTTGTTGAGTTGGGGCTGTTTGCTTCTGAGGTTGATTAGATGGCGGCGGAATCGGTGTCTGTGAAGATGAGAAGTAATTACCTCTTTTTATTGGATTAGATTGAAATGGGGGAGAAGAAAAGAACGTTGCCATTTTTCATAAAAATTGGATATGAGATGAATGATGAATATTTGTATCTTTATAGTATGTGGAGTATGCGTGGATGGCCCACCTTATCTTTCCAATATGAGAGAGTGAGGATGAGAATTGAAGGCCATGGCTTTCTGGCATTCGAGAATTGATGAAATGTAATAAGGAGATTGAATCAAATTTTATTCGCGAAATATAGTCAAGTAGTGGTTGACATTCCTTTGATTCAATCATTTTGACTGAAGTTTCAAGTGAATCAAATAAACTAAAATTATGAAATAGTAAATCGAACCAAATGCTTTGCATAAAGAAATTATACATAGGATGTGTTGGCAAATGTTTACTATAAGTATTTATTTATTTTTGTTTAAAATTAAAAAAAATATTTTTAAAACAAAGGTGTAGCATTTTTTTGTAATCAATACTATAAAAAAAATATTTTTACTATTTTTGAAAATTAAAGTACTTTAATTAAGTAGTTAAATTGTATCAATTTATGCTTATTTAAGCTTATAGATTTTTAACCAATTGAACTTTCTAGTTTTAAGAAAGCTACCACAAAAAGTAAGTTTTATAAATACGAAGAAACTATTTAAGTAGTTAAAAGCTTAATAAACACTTAAAAAAACATTGCAATCTCACCCTTAGATTTTAATTAATTAGTTAGCACTCGGAGATGTAATTCCCCAAGATTTAAAAAAATGATTATACATTGTGTAACAATCAAGTTGGAATTTATAATGATGAGCTTAGTGACACGACAACAAGACTTCATTTCTTAATCGAGCAGTTAATTTGATATTTAGGCTAATATCATGAAAGTTTCTCGATCCTATAATGGCGCCGATCCACTTGATCGACCAGTTTATGCGCACTCACTACTACAAAAATGCTCATAAATAACGGTTATTAATCGTTGTAGTAATCAAAAGCCACTGTTGCAGAAGGTTCCGTTGTCGTAGATAGATGCTCATAAACAATGATTAATAACCATTGCAGTAGTTCACTTGAACAACGGTTATTAACCGTTGTCGTAGCTGTTTTTTCTACTGCTGTGGAAAGTTGTTGCGTTCTCGAAATAACCGTTTTTTTTGGGGGGGGGTATCGGTTATTAGGGGGGGGGGGGGATATAATATAAAATTTATAGAAGGGGGGGTTGTTGGGTTTAGTGGGGTTAAAAATAATTTAAAATATTTATATTTAAATTTTTCGTGTTTGAACGAGCACAACGGCTTAATAACCGTTGTCATAGGTGACTTTAACAATGGTTATTAACCGTTGTCGTATCGAAAAATCGTATTGTCATAGGTAACATAGACAACAAATTTTTACTTTTGTTTATTATTTTTTATCACATTTTAAATATTTAAGATTAAAAAATTATTAAAATATCACAATAATCCACACATATCATTAAAAAAATATCAATAAATAATTAAAATAATGCAATATCTACATCATAATATTTATTACACTACTTCATGTTTAGTTCTAACGCATACAAAAATCTTCATTGCCAATTTCACATCATCCTCACCCAAAGTACTCTTCAATTAATAGACAAACATCACTATCAATTCCAAAAGATATATTCCATGTTCAAAGCTAAAGTACCTTAAATTGATATGCATCCAAGTTTTCATAACTTAAGCACATAAAGTAAAGAAATGATGGGCAGAAACAAAAGAAAGAAAGATGAGGAACTTAACTATCACCATAATCTATCTTAGCCACAAGCAGGATAATAGCAATCACAACTGTGACTATATTAGAGCATGATCTTATCTGTTAAGCTAACAAAACATATTAGGCGCAAACAATATCCAGATCTTAACAAATTATGTTTTGGAAATAATAGAAATAATCATCTTGAATGAATAAGCATGAAAGACTATTCAATTAAATATCATATTATGTATTAGTATAAAAATTGAAAGAAAGATAGCTAAAAAATTCAGTACTAAATACAACTAGACTTCTATGCATATTCAAGTCAAGCATCATTCAATTACCAACCTCATTACAGATAAACAAGTTTTTTTTTCTTACCTAAAATCCATATTTTCGTCTAGAAATTAAAGGGAATGAAAACTCATTATTTTATGTTATATTTCTCAATCTGGAATAAGATAAATGCAAAAATGATAATTTTACTATATACTCAGCAAACTATCAACATGATCTTAAAAGAAAATTCCTTAGCTCCTCACATTATTAAAAATCATCAGACCATGACCAAGAGATGAATTATTTTAATATAGAGAAGAAAACACATAACGACAAGTCGCTGGAATATCATTACACAAGCAAAGTTACTTATAGAATGAGCCTTAACTCGAATAGATGCAACTTTTGTCACCTACATGGGGATGAGGTGTGAACTGAGCAATGAAAAGGGCATTAGCAATCCCTTTTCAGTTTCAGAAATAAAGGCATCGCGTAAAGATAAATTACCTTCATATAGTAAGCAATTAAATTATACACGAAGATAATTACGTTAATTCTTAATCTTGTTTTTCATTCTTCAGTCAACCCCCGCTTCATGTCATCAAACAAGTGTAAACATTCTTTAATCGGCCTGTCCCTCTAAGGACTGTTCATCTTCTTTCCCCATATTCTTTTATCTCATCAAGTTTCTCCAGTAAACAAGACATACATTTTTCTCACCATTGTTAATATTTCAATTTTGCAAGTACATTTGCTATTAATTCATATAGCTATTGTAAATAATTGCTAGTTTCTACTGAATAACAGAAAGAAGAAAAAGGGAAAAGTGTTTGTTTCATTCATCATCTTCATATTTATATATATATACAGAGAGGAGGGAACCGTTTCTAACTGACTAACTAACTGACTAACCTACAAACTTCTTAACTAACCTGACTTGATATGCACATGCATAGTTAGTTAGATGTTAGTTACATAAATATCTCAATATTCCCCTAAGTAAGGTGCTCCTGCTAACTCTATCAATGGAAGCTTTTGTGCTAATGTGGCAAAACGAGAGATGGACAGTGGCTTTGTGAAAATGTCGGCTAGTTGATCAGTAGAGGTAACATAGTGCACATCAAGTTCCTTTTGAAGTACTTTATCTCAAACAAAATGGGTATCAATTTCGATGTGTTTAGTTCGAGCATGTTGGACTGGATTTGAGGCAATGGCTGCTGCACTCTGATTGTCACACCACAGTACTGGTCGAGAAAACGTAGCAATACCTAGTTCAGCAAGAAGGGACTGAATCCAAAAAAGTTCAACCGAGGCATCAGCAAGGGCCCGGTATTCAAACTCAGAGCTACTGCGAGATACTACTTTCTACTTTCTGGAGCTCCAAGACAGAAGGTTTGGTCCAAGAAAAATGCAGTAACCTCCTGTAGAGCAGCGATCATCAACACAGCTGGCCCAGTCTGCATTTGAGAAGCCATAGAGAGAAAAGTGGGAGGCTGGTTTGAAAACAAGGCCTAGGAAGGCAATGCCTTTGAGATAGCGAAGTAGTCATTTGCAAGCCTTCCAGTGAAGAGTAGTAGGCTGATGAAGGAACTGACTTAGCTTGTTTACCATAAAACTGATATTTGGTCTTGTGAGTGTTAGATATTGAAGACCTCCCACAATGCTCCTATATAATGTGGGATCTAAGAAACTTGGGTCGTCATCCTTGGAGAGTTTTTGTCCGGAGTCAAATGGTGTTGGAACAGGTTGAGAATTCAGAAGATTTGCCTTGCTCAAGAGCTCCCTAACATATTTGGCTTGGTGCAGGGTAAAGGAATTTGACTGCTGGACTACTTTTATTCCCAGAAAGTAGTTTACAGTCCCAAGCGATTTCAAGGCAAACTCAGCTGATAAAATGTTTATGAAGGATTTAATCAAGGCTGGATCTTCCCCAGTGACAAGAATGTCATCGACATAGATTAGAAGAAGAAGAAGGTTTCCCTTTATTCAGGAGAAAAATGGAGAATGATCTGAGGCAAAGAACTTGAAACCACTGTGAAGTAGGTATCCCTTCAGGCGCTCATACCAGGATCAGGGAGCCTGCTTGAGACCGTATAAAGACTTATGAAGACGGCATACATGATGAGGATATGTTTCATCCACAAAACCAGTAGGCTGATGCATGTATACTGATTGTTCCAGAACTCCATTTAGGAAGGCATTGTTTATATCAATATGTTGTACTGACTAGCCATATGTACAAGCTAGATAGAACATGAGTCTAACTGAGACTAGCTTTACCACCGGACTAAAAGTCTCATGAAAATCTACCGCAGATCGCTGTTGGAATCCCTTGGCTACCAGCCGGGCTTTGAACCTATCAACTGATCCATCAACTAGTGTTTTGACCTTATAGATCCATTTGCAATTTATAAGATTCATGTCAGCTATCCTGATTTCGATGCAAGGCATCAAACTCCTCTTGTATGGCCTGTTTCCAAAGGGGGTCAGCAAGTGCCTTTTTATCAGAAAGAGGTTCTGATGGGATGGAAGTGAGGGTAGAAGAATAAGCATTGGGTTTGAAAATACCATGCTTTGACGGAGTACACATTGAATGTGTATTGGTTGTAGAAGGATGAGGAGGAGTAGGAGGGATAGAGGGAGATGTTGAAGTTGAAGAGTGAGTGGAAGCAGATGGTGAATTTGAGCAAGAGTAGGAGAAGTGATTGAATAGAGGAGCTGGGACTTGGAAGAGATTGTGGAGGATGTAAGGGCACATAAATGGATGGTGAGCTGGGAATAAAATGGACAGGAGCATAAGAACTGGACTGATAGGGTTGGATAAATCTTGGAACATAGATTATAAGGAAATCCTATTTCATTGAAATGGACTGTTCGAGCAATATAGATTTTCCTAGAAGGATGCAGGCACCTATACCCTTTGTGTGAGGCATTGTAGCCTAAAAACATATACTTAGCAGATCTGAAATGAAGTTTATGAGAGTTGTAAGGTCTGAGATAGGGAAAACATCTGCAGCCAAATGTTTTGAGAAAGTTGTAGTCAGGAAGGGTGTGAAACAGTTTTTGATAGGGAGATTGGTTTTGGAGAGTTGATGAAGGGAGTCTATTTATAAAAAACACAGTTGTAGCAAGGAATCCCATCAAAACTTGTAGGGAAGAGAAGCATTCGCTAGCAAGGTAAGGCCAAGTTCAGTGATGTATCTGTGTTTTCTCTCTGCCCTACCATTCTGGGCATGAGTATAAGGACAAGGACGCCCGAATTCCACTCCTGACTGAGCAAAGAAAGGTTGCAAGGACCTATATTCCCTACCCCAATCACTCTGAAAAGCTTGAATAGAACACTGAAACTGTTTTTTCCACAAATTTAAAAAAATTTCTGACTCAAGATTGACTTCAGATTTTAGACTGAGGGGGGTATATCCATGTAAACCGTGTGAAATCATCAACAAAATACAGATTATAACGGTAGCCATTTACAGAAGGAACAGGTCTCGGCCCCCAAACATCACTGTGCACCAGTTGAAAAGCATGTGTAGTCTTAACTTCCACAGAAGGAAACTATAACTGATGTATTTTGCCCAGAATACAAGCATCACCAAAATTTTCTATCCTGAACATGTGATGTAGATAGATGTAAATGGTTTAGCACATTTTTGAGTACATTGTTGTAAGGGTGGCCTAACCATTGATGCCATACAACTAAATCAGCAGACTGCTGTGACAAGAAACACACGGTTGGAGAAACTGGTTCTGCATTCTATGAGAAAGAGGGATGCAGATTCAAGCGATATAAGCCATCCTCATGGGGCCCCTCCAGCAAAGTTTCCTTTGTATTGTTGTCCTTAACAATACAATAGCCATTGTGAAACTCAAAATATACTGGATTATCCATAACAAACTGAGAGATACTGAGTAGACTCTTTGTAATTTGAGGCACATGCAGCAAATTGTTTAAGAGAAAGGACTGAGATTGATTCTTATCACAGACAATACTATAACCAATACTCTTAACAGGAATAGATTTACCATTTCCAAAAGTAAGGCCAGAAGATCCTCCGTTGTAGGAAGTGGACATCTGCAGAGCACTTGCATCAGCTGTCACATGAGTGCTTGCTCCACTATCCAGGAACCATTCTGATGGAGAGCACTATGAGCTAGCAGTAGAAAAAATCACTTAAGGAGAAGTATTAGTGGAGTTAGGATTTCGTAATAAATCAGGGGAGTATGGAATAGAGAGCTTCGGTGCTGAAGGCTGTATAACAACAGAGTGAGCTTGAAGTGGTGGCAAGGATTGAGACTCTGGACCTGCAAAACTGACATCAAATCATTTAAAACATTTGAAGGCGACATGGCTAGTTTTGCCACATAATTGACATAGCAGTCGATTTCCTTGATGATAGGCTCCAGGTCTGCCATCACTACGGTTTCCTGGATAACAATTTTGACCTCTATAACCTGAGGTGCAACCACGACCTCGGCTATGGAAGTTTCCTCCCGAACCATCAGTAGGAGCAGCATAAGCTGCATGACCTTGAAAAGTAGGGGTTTAATTTTGTGCAAATTGATTTTGTAGCCGTACTTCATGTGTTTGTAGTTGATTCCGCACTTGATTAAGGGTGAGAGTGTTCGATTGAGCAGTGAGATGAACACAAATATATTCATACTCTGGACCAAGGCCACCGAGGACAAAGAGAACAAGCTCAGATTCTTGAATTGCTTAATTGATATTTAACAATTCATCTGAAATTGAACGGAAGCGCATGATGTATTCATCTATAGGTAGATCGCCTTTCTTCAACATTTGCAACTGATAGCGAAGAGTCATTACCTTCTCTTGAGAATGAGAATGAAATAGAGCCTCAAAGGCTTGCCATAATTGAGCAGTAGTAGTGCAACGGTCGATGTATCCAAGCATTTGCGAAGAAATAGAGGACAGTAACCAACTGAAGAGGAATTGATCACGATGCAGCCACGTGAGGTACGCATGATTTGGAGTAGAAGTTGACTCCGCCGTGATAGACATCATCGGAGGCATCGCAATAAGAAGATCATCAAAGCAATAGGCATGAACAGTCGCTAGAACCTGCGTCTTCCAGAAGATGTAGTTTGATTTATCAAGTTTGATGGAGAGGGGATGTATATTTGGGAGAACAACAGTGGCTGGATCAGTAGCCATGAAAGCAGAAAAAACACAGAGTAAGAAGCTTGATCGGAGAAGATGATCGGAGAAGGAGACGATGATCAGAGAGGATGATGGATCCTTCGAGAACCCTAGAGATCTGATACCATATTGAGATATTTATGTAACTTACTTCTTAACTAACCTCACGTCATATGCACATGCATAGTTAGTTAGATGTTAGTTACATAAATATCTCAATATTCCCCTAACTAAGGTGCTCCTGCTAACTCTATCAATGGAAGGTTTTGTGCTAATGTGGCAAGCGAGAGATGGATAGTGGCATTGTGAAAATGTCGGTTAGTTGATCATTAGAGGTAACATAGTGCACATCAAGTTCCTTTTGAAGTACTTTATCTCGAACAAAATGGGTATCAATTTCGATGTGTTTAGTTCGAGCATGTTGGACTGGATTTGAGGCAATGGCTGCTGCACTCTGATTGTCACACCACAGTACTAGTCGAAAAAACGTAGCAATACCTAGTTCAGCAAGAAGGGACTGAATCCAAAAAAGTTCAACTGAGGGATCAACTGTCACATGAGTGCTTGCTCCACTATCCACGAACCATTCTGATGGAGAGCACTGTGAACTTGCAGCAAAAAAATTCACTTGAGGAAAAGTATTAGTGGAGTTAGGATTTGGTAATAAACCAGGGGAGTAGGGAATAGAGAGCTTCGGTGCAGAAGGCTGCATAGCAGCAGAGTGAGCTTGAGGTGGTGGCAAGGATTGAGACTATGGACCTGCAAAACTGACATCAAATCTTTAAAATATTTAAAGGCGACATGGCCAGTTTTGCCACATAATTGATATAGCAGTCGCTTTCCTTGATGATAGGCTCCAGATCTGCCACCACTATGGTTTCCTCGATAAGAATTTTGACCTCTATAACTTGAGGTGCGACCACGACCTCAGCTGTGGAAATTTCCTCCCGAACCATCAGTAGGAGTAGCATAAGCTGCATGAGCTTGAAAAGAAGGGGTTGAATTTTGTACAAATTGATTTTGTAGTCGTACTTCATGTGTTTGCAGTTGATTATGCACTTTATTAAGGGTGAGAGTGTTCGATTGAGCAGTGAGATGAACACAAATAAATTCATACTCTGGACCAAGGCCACCGAGGAAAAACAAAACAAGCTCAGATTCTGGAATTGCTTGATTGATATTGAACAATTCATCTAAAATTGAACGGAAGCGCATGATGTACTCATCTATAGGTAGATCGCCTTTCTTCAACGTTTGCAACTGATAGTGAAGATTCACTGCCTTCGCTGGAGAACGAGAATGAAACAGAGCTTCAAAGGCTTGCCATAATTGAGCAGCAGTAGTGCAGCGGTCGATATATCCAAGCATTTGCGGAGAAATAGAGGAAAGTAACCAACTGAAGAGGAATTGATCACGGCGCAGCCACGTGAGGTATGCCAGATCTGGAGTAGAAGTTGACTCCGCTGTGATAGACATCATCGGATGCGTCGTAGTAAGAAGATCATCAAAGCAATAGGCGCGAACAGTCGCTAAAACCTGCGTCTTCCAGAAGATGTAGTTTGATTTATCAAGTTTCATGGAGAGAGGATGTATATTTGGGAGAACAATCGGTAGCCATGGAAGTAGAAAAAAATAGAGTAAGAAGGTTGATCGGAAAAGATGATCGGAGAAGGAGACGATGATCGGAGAGGATGATGGATCCGTAGAGAACCCTAGAGCTCTGATACCATATTGAATAACAGAAAGAAGAAAAAGGGAAAAGTGTTTATTTCATTGATCGTCTTCATATTTATATACAGAGAGTAGGAAACCGTTTCTAACTGATTAACTAACTGACTAACCTACTAACTTCTTAACTAACCTCACGTGATATGCACATGCATAGTTAGTTAGATGTTAGTTACATAAATATCTCAATAGTTTCAAACATAGTAGCTGAAGTCCAAACACATGTAAATTATTTGGGAAAGGGATTATACCTGAAAGGGTTCCCACCCACCCCATCAAAAAATCTCTTCAATGATATATATCAGTTTTATAAATTTTGGATTCATGACATGATATCTATTTATTCAAAATAAGAAACACTGAAGCAGATCTAGATATCACTAGACGTTATATAATACAGGCAAATAAAAGACCGACCAAATCAAAAGATATTCCACAACGACCCTCGTAACAGGAGAATTTTTGCTACTTGTAGCAAAAATAGGCAAAAAAAATTTAATAATCTGCCAATGAAAGAACAAATGCTAGTACTCAAGGAAAAGAAACGGCACAATGGTGAGCAACGGAGGAGACGATAACCGATGTTGTTGGTCGTCGTGTCACAATCGTGAAGCAGAGTTGGTGTGAAGTGGTGGCGGCGGCGGAAGCGGGAGGGAGAAGGATTGGATATGAGGGTTAATTGGGCGGCGAAGGAGGGAGCGAGACTAGGGCTAAATTTAAGTTGGGGAATTAGGAGGGAGACATAGTAACTTAAGTGGTTAGGGGAGAGGATTTTGTTACGCCGCACCGGGATAAGTAAATGTCTTATGTATAATTTTGTAGAAAATCTCTTGTTGCGTAGTTGGTGGGCGTTAGGCTAATACCCTTAGTGATGTGGGTTTGAAAGTTAGAAGTGTTTTTTTTCTGTATTTATTTATTTTAATTTAATACAAAACACTTATAATTTAATTTTTATTTACATTAGTGTTTAGACTTAACATCACTTGTTCTGAATAAGAGTATCACTTGTTCTCAATAAGAGTATGTTGGGATGAAGATTCAGGAGAACTTATTTTATAGATTTGAAGATCCCAAAACCCCTAGCTGAATGATAATAATTCGATTATGTAATAGCTTAGTTTGAGTTCAGCATGTTAGGAACTAAGTAGGCTAGAGTTCAGTAGTTGCAGAGTTCATTAGAAGATCTTGCACTCAGCTGATGGACTCAGGATCGAAGAAGTCAGTTGGCCAGCCGACCACCAACTGAATCTGCACAGGAATTCATGCCCATGCATTGAATGCTCAGAAGAACGTCAGTACGAAGTCACTTCAGTTGAAGTTCTGAGGATTCAGAGGGAGTCAACCGTGATGTTTGACAAACCTCACCTACCAATCTACCTCGACCAATAAGGAGCCGACCAGTAAGAGACGTATCTCTACAGTGCACCTACTCATCAACGTTCAAATTTCAAGGAGCCATTTTTCTTGTCGTTTCGACACGTGGCTAGACCCCTCTCCAATGGATCTATTCACACATCGAACGTTATATATAGAGGAGAGTCTTCATGTAGAAAGACACAGAGAACCAAAAGCTTTCAACGCTCAACAACCTCTAGCAAACTCACTGCATATCCAACGAAGAACTTGGACTTAGATTAGAATCTTTTTAGTTCATCTCTCTAGAGAATATTTATTCCCCTTCTCTTATCTAAGTGAGCTACATTGTAATATTCTTAGCTTAGGGGGTTCTCATTTTGTGAAACCGTTCTTATTGTAAGAACTTACTCATAGTTGGAGAAGCCTCAAATTGTTTAAGTTTGAAACCCTTGTAAAGTTACTACGACTATAAGTAGAGAATCTTTCATGTGAACAGATCACTGAGACTTGCTCAATATAAATAATACAAGTTTCCTGCTTTGGTCAGGACAGTGGACATAGGACCCAGTGTGTCCGAACCACTTTAAAAATCTGTTGTGTTGATTTACTATTTTCTTAACTGATCATATTGCATAAAACTGTATCTCATCAAACTCAGCACAAAAATTGGTTTTCTAACCGAGACGTTTCATAGGGCCTACACTTCCGCACACACTATGATACTGAACGACTGTTCAACTGACATAAGTCAGTAGAAGAAATCTTTGCCCATGCAATCCGAAAGCATATTTGGCTATCTCACTCAGTTCAATAACACACTCATCTAGAGCTGACTTTCGCATTTGAGAAAAAGAATCTGTATTCAGAACCAACAATTGGTATCATAGAGGTGTTCTTACTGATCATCGTTTTCTGAATACTGGTCTATCTCGAACAAGATCCTAGGAAAACCCGTTTTCACTGCATCTTGCATCTCTTCATTGCATCCTATATCCTATTCTTTCAATGGCTGATATTTCTGGGATTAGGATGGTACCAATGTTCTCTACAGATAACTATGCGGTATGGCGAGTGAGGATGGAGGCACATTTAACTTCACTGAGCTGAATCAGTTCACTCGAAACGACGTATGGGAGCTTATTGATAGACCTAGACATCAAACGTGATAAGAACAAAGTGGGTCTTCAAGAACAAGCGTGATGAAAACAACGTCGCTGTCAGGAATAAAGCTCGACTTGTTGCCAAAGGATTTTGCCAATCTGAAGGAATAAATTTCGATGAAACATTCGCCCCAGTCGCAAGATTGGAAGCCATTCGTCTATTCCTAGCCTATACAACACATCAACAGTTCACAGTCTATCAGATGGATGCGAAGTCAGCTTTCCTGAATGGCGTGCGGAAGGAAGAAGTCTATGTTGAACAACCGCCCGGCTTTCAGCAGGGACATCAGGTTTACAGACTTAAGAAAACTTTGTACGAGTTAAAACAAGCACCCAAGGCTTGGTATGATACCCTCGCATACTTTCTACTTCAGAAAGGTTTTCCGAAGGGAATATTGGATCACACCCTATTCAGTATCAAGTCTGGAGAAGACATCCTACTGGTGCAGATCTCCGTGGAAGACCTCATCTTTAGATCAAGGAATGTGGCTATGTGTCAGAAATGCGAGCAGATGATGAAAGAGAAGTTTGAAATGTCGATGATGGGAGAGATGAACTATTTCCTTGGACTTCAAGTCAAACAATCAAAGAAGGGAATATTCATTAAGCAAGCTAAATATACAAGAGATCTCATCAAGAAATTCGGCTGCGAATCTAGTAAGTCTGTAAAGATACCCATGAACGCCAATCTCAAGATTGATCTTGATAAAGAGGGAGTATCTGTTAACTCAACTGACTATCGCGCTATTATCGGTTCTTTATTATATCTTACAGCTGTTGGTGTATGCGCGAGATTTTAGGCGAATCCCAATAAGAGCCATGTAGGGAACACCTGATGTTGGATTATGGTATCCTACTGATGATAACATTGAACTAACTGGTTATTCTGATGTTGATTATGCAGGTTGCCGAATCGACAGAAAGTCTACCTCAGGAACTTATCAGTTCCTCGGCAGTAAGCTTATATCGTGGTTTTCAAAGAAACAGCACTCAATAGCAACATCCACTATTGAAGTTGAATATATGGCTGTCGGAAGCTGTTGCGCACATATATTGTGGCTTCGACAACAGTTGAGAGACTACGACATTCATCAAGATGAAGTGCCGATCTACTGCGACAGTACTAGTGCTATTGCAATCACTCAAAACCCAGTTCTACATACAGCGTGCAAGCACGTGGACATTTTTCATCACTTCATCAGAGACCATGTCGAGAAAAAAGATATCAGAATGGAGAAGATCCACAGTGATAAGCAAAGAGCTGATATCCTGACCAAACCTCTAGCTGAGACTAGATTCAACGAACTCTCAATAGAACTAGGTCTTTTAGATCCTACTGATACGATTTAGTAAAATGATTTGGGAAGTACTGAGTAAGGGGAAACTTACTCTCAGTATAACTGAAATACTCAGTATCATCAACGTGGTATCAGCTGACTACGATGTTCAGCTGATAGGTTATGAGTATTTCATTCAGCATTTGGTAATTCATCATGTCATATCATTTATTTCCCGCTTTTTATGTTCATCGTACTGCATTGAGTATGTCGTTTTCATTAAACTCACGACATTCCATAAAATTGATTGCGGCACATTAAATGCATGTCATTTTACATTAACATTTAGGCGATAGAGATAAGTAGGTCAAGATTATATGCGGCATAGTAATCATAGTAATCATAACATCTAATACGAGCCGTCCACTTCTTAAAAACTAATTAATCTCGACCGCATGCTTATAAAACGTTCATATTCAAATCTTATTATATATATATGCATGTTATCTCTCACCTTATCATATTTCCGCCATTTTTGAACGATTTGTGCTCTCTGCAAACTGCTTTCTTGCTTAGACTTCTACTGCATCATAAGCACATATCATTCAGTAATTATTCTTAAACTAAATCTTCTTTGCTAACTAACTCTATTTTCTAGTGCTAACGCTATTTTTGCAGATTTTAGTTTATAAGATGGCAACCATTCCCACTAGCGACATGTTGATTCTTAAGGACATTCAGGAGACCGTCTCGGGGAAGAGGGTTCTCTTCGAACCCGTCCTGTCTTTCAGGACTTGTGGTGTGGAGTGTATGACTCCTATCTTCGATGGGCTTGAGAGCTTGGTTCTTCTGCCGATTCTCTCTAGGGCTCCGCATCATAGCCTTTCTCGCCAGGTTGTAGAGTTCTCTTTGAACTTCCGAGAGGATGACGACCAGTGCCATATCTCTTCCATCCTCTCCAGGAATGAGGTCCAACCAAGTCAGTGGGAGGACTAGGCCCCTAGATGGTTATTGCGACATGTCTTCATCGCAGTTTTGATTTTGAAGACGAAGGGATTTCCCTTGCTAGATACAAGGAATCCTCCGTGGATGAGTATCTCGGCCAATTCAGCGGTCATGATCACGTCGTCTTCAAAGCTGCTTTTCCTAAAAGTCATCTGCTTCCTTAGTTACGTGGTCTGGCTTACATAGTCAACCACATCTTGACGAGTTCAGCAAGCTCATATGATCAACTTTCCCGCATCCGTGTCCAGATTATGATGGCAATAATGGACGGAGCCCCCGTGAACTGGAACGCCTTCTTTCGATCAGAGTTAAAAGCTCAATCTCTGAAATTTATAGACTTTGATGAAGGCATTCAGCTTATTCCTAAGGGAAAACTCCTCTACGACAATAAAGTTAGCATCTTGATCGAGGATCACTACCCAGAGAGAGTATCGTTTGATGATGCTTACTATTTCGATCAGAAGCTGGTCAAGTTTCTGAATACAACATCCGCTGAGAAATCTATAGGGTGAGGACTTTCTTCTAAACGTCCTTAGGATATCACTCAGGATCCCCGCCCTACTCAGCTGACTTACCAAAAGAAGCGAAAGACACTGAAGAACTCAAATTCTTCAGTGACTCCCACACCCATCTCTATTGAGGATTTAGGGTCAGGTAAAGAGAATGTAACCCTGAAGGAGAAGGTGAAAAGACTTAATTCAGAGGAGATTCAGCCAGAAACTAAAGCTGAACCGACCCAACTTGTTGAGGTCTCCTCTTCCATCCCAACCTCTATTCTTCAGGCTAGGAGCAGAGCCACTGAAGAGGTTGTTGATGAGATTCCTGAGATCCACGACCATCAAGATCTTGTGGATATAGCTATCCGTGCTCAGGTGAAGATGCGTCTGAGGTTCCTAGAGTGGGAACTGCTTGAAGAGACGATCCGCCTGAAGATGGTAGCTAAGCTAGTTCAGGAGGAACAACAACTTCAGGAGGAAATTGGTTATGGCGAGCCGGCCGATATTGCCTCTCTCGAGGATCTTAGGGCTGCCATGTTGATGCTCCTTCGCATCAGAACTGAAGGCGAGTCTTCTTCTCAGACTCAGCCTCCTCCTCCTCCTCCTCCTCCTCCTCCTCCTCCTCCAACTGACACACCCAAGGATGCAGACCTGGGAGGATCTGCTGAGGGTAACCCTCCCAAGGATGATCAGCCGCCCCTGTTGGGTTATGAGTCAGTGGTCGTTTAGATCATTGCTAGGGGTTACTTAGAACTGACGTCAGTAGTTCATGTACTTAGGATATAGTTGAAATTTCGGTATGGGGGGGAAATTGTAGCGATTTTCATCGCTATAAAATTGAAGATCCCAAAACCTGTCCTGAACCCGATATGTGTTTTGAACATGATGATGTAATAGGCTAGACGTGTTCTTATCTTCATTGATTATTTTGTCTAAGTCCTAAAAGGGGTTTTGTTGGTCTAAACTTCAGTAGAGAAGTTAAATTCCAGAACCCCGTGTCATCAGTTTATAGAGCTCGTATCTCAGGTCCTCCAGCTGACTGTTCTCAGTAGAAGATCTCGTTCAGCAGACCTCCGTTGAAGACTCAGTACGATTATTTATCTACAAAATGTGAGAAGAGCTCAAAAACTTCAGAGTCACCAGCTGTCTATCCTCAGTAGAAGATTCTTATCAACAGACACAGATGAAGTAGTCAGTATGATCGATCTAGATCTACTGAACGCATGCAACTCAGTTGCAAATCCGACAAGGAAACAATTGCCTGTCTATTATCATTCGATTGTCAGCAGAGTTTATTTAATACGAGGATCAGTGAGAGTCAACTCAGATGAAGGCTGATGTCTGACAAGTCTCACCTACCACAAACCTCGGCCAATGAGAAGCAACCAAAGCCTTACCTGCTCTGACATTAAAGCTCCTCTCATGTATATAAACCAACCACTCTGCGGCGCTCGTTCGAAAACTTATGGCCATTTTCCCTGGAAGTTTGTGACATGTGGCATCGTCCTCTCCAACAGATACATGCCTGGGTCACGACTATAATTAGAGAAGAGTCTCCAAGCTCAACGCACGGGACATCAAGGGAATACAAGCTCATTGCATACAAACTCTCTAGCGCATTAAAGTCGATCCAGCGAAGAACTTGCTTAGTTGAATATCCGTAGTTCTTCTCTCTAGGGATTCTTTAGTTCCCTCTTCTCTATCTAAGCTCCACTGTTATATCCATAGCTTAGAACTTTCGAAGGAGTTTACTTTTCTGTGAATTATTCTTATTGTAAGAACTTCTTCATTGTTCGAGAAAATCCCTTCCCCTTCAAACTTCGGTTTGATTTGTGAAGTCGCTAAAGACTATAACTTAAAAGGGCCTGTCCAGCGTACAGATTCCTTGTTGAGGCTTGCTCAGATTAATCAACCAGAACTCCTGTTCTGCAGGACCGTGGACGTAGGATCTTGCGTATCCAAACCACGTTAAAACTGCTTTTGTTATTTACTGTTTTATTGCATTGTGCTCAAACCGATTTACAAACTCATACTTTGCATAAAACGTATTTAAAAGTGCACCAGCCAAAACAACTTTGGTTTGCGAAAATAGATTTTCAAAAGAGACGAAGTCGTACGGGCCCTACACTTATCCACATTGAAACTCTTCAACTAAACTCTACAATCCTGGGAGGTGTAGGAGCACAAACTGGTGCAAAGGTTGACAAAGACAAATCTGCCTTCATGCCCGAAGAGAAGAAATTGCACAACCTTGACCGAGTAGCGCTGAATGCAATCCTGACAATGCTCCCCCCTCTACACCTGACTCTCGTCTCCGGACCAACAACCCCCTCCTCCAGTATCAGGCCCGATCATCCCGACTCCGCCCAAGACTCAACCGAAAAAACAGAGCAGATTTCATGTTGTTGAGCTCAAGGACATCAGCATGGAGTCAATAAACAAGGTTATCAAGCTTCAGTCCCATAAGAACAAATCGCTTGTCGATGAGGTGAACACTAAGTGGGGTAAGTTCACTGAGGCTCAGACGAAGACGCTGTCAAACCTTTCTATTGAAGTGCAGAGGATCAGCACTCCCAAGTCTATCAATGCTGAAGAGATCCTCACTAAAGCACTTGAGGCACAGAAGGTAGACCTGACTACTCAATTCCAAACCTTACTGCAGTCGCAAGCCAAGATGTTTTATGAAGAAATGGCTGCTGTAACAGGTCGTGTCCAGAAGGCAGTCAAGGAGCGTTATAAATTTAAGTCTGAAAGTATTTCAAAAGCACTGACCAATCAACATGACTCCTGCCAAGAAATAAAGAAGGCTGCTTCTAATGCTTTGGAAGACTACCTTAAACGTTTTGAAAATTCCCAAGCTGCTCTGCTGATTGCTATTGATCAAGAGCACAACAAGCGATGGGAGTCTTACACAGATGTGGCCACTGACATTGCCTCAGGTCTTGAGACAGTCAAGACCTCAGTGGATGCATTAAAGAACAAGGTCATTGCCCTAGATACGCTTATTGATGATGCCAAAAAGGGGGAAAAGAGTAGATCTGCTCTGCTGAGAGCCCTCCTTAAGGCGGAAGAATAGGGTGCAGGACCGAGTTCAGCAATTATTCCGGCTAGACCCAGCTCAGGAGAAGCTAACCAAGGGGAAGAAGCAGGTAAGGGGGAAGCCCCTACTGAAGAGCCTACTGATGCAGATGTGGCCGAGGTGGCTAAATTTATTGAAGGCCTGTAGACTGAAGAGTCGCCACCTCCTGCCAAGATATCTAATAAAGGAAAGGGTAAGGTCCCTTTTGACCCCAGTCCACCAAGGCCGAAGAAGCTCAAGTTCAGGTCCAAAGAAGAGCAAATTGCTTTCGATGCTAAGTTGGCTAAAGAACTTGAAGAGCAGGACACGTAGAAGAAGCTAACAGCCAAGAAGGGTGTACATATTCGAACTCCAGCGCCTACTCGTACTCGATCTGTTATTCCCATGCAGATTAGATCTTCAGCAGCTGCTACACCCAATAGTCCAAAGCCGAACAGTCCAATACTGAGAAGCAAGGCGCATCTGAATCCAAATCCAAATCATCATCGCCTAGTTACTCAGGAGATCAACATGTGCCCTCTATTGTGCCCTCCAAAGAACAAGAGCTAGAGATGAAGGAGATATGGGACACAATTGAGCAAGCCGTGGAAAGGACATCGGAGGCCAGACAGATTAGAGAAGCTAGGGAACGCATACGTCTAGCTGATCTAGAGGCCCTCATGCTGCGGACAGAGAAACAAGCAAGGGAGAGGCTCCCTGTGAAGGACATAAGTATTCCTACTTCGTCTAGGTACTTCAGGAGAAGGGAATCAGTTAGTGAAGTGAAGAGGATTATTTTCAAGAGAACAGACGACTGGGTGCCCCTCAAGCTGAATTAGAAATGGGAACATCTTAAGATCGACTTCATTAAGAGATTCAACATCTAGATAATTGGCAATGAAGAATCCGATCTTGATACGTATTTTAAAGATTTCCTAGCAGCTGCAAACCCTTCCCTCCTTGCTGAGATTCAGACATTGCTGGAGCAATCAGGCAAAATGCTGAAGGCACCTCCTTTCAGGATTCTTCCTCCTCCTCTCACTCATCAAGACAACTTATGCAAGAAGGATATTGAAGAAGAGATCAAGGACGCCATTACCAGCAAAGCACTGAACAAGGATGACGATGAAGACTTGACGGAGATTAAGGCCCTGAGGAACCGAGTCTATTCAGGTTATGGCCTTGAACTTCCAAAGAAGAAGTTTGCTGACTTCCGAGATCGCATGCAACAATTCAAGAAGAAGTAGAGTTGACCTTTCTTTCTCCATCACCCAACAATTTTCCCCTATTTGATGATTTCAAAACCATTTACAATTCAAACAGATGTATCGAAGACACTAAAAAAATGGTAATAAAGCATAAAGTGATCAGTTGTGTTTTATTTAAAATATTAGAGCAAATGCGGCAATGAGTTGTTGTTAGGCCAAAAGAGTAGTACTGATTTCACTAAGATAAGAAATGTCATAATTACATGTATCAGTAGTAACACTCTCAAAAGATACTTTAGACTATCCAACTAGTCCTTCTTCACTCTGAACTTCTGCAACTTCGCATTGAAGTCAACTGATTTAGCCTCTGGAGGTTGAAGTCCCTATAAGTTGTAAATATATGCTCTGAGCTTATTGATTTGTGCTTGATCGTGATTCACAGTCAATAGCAGACTCTTTTTGGCAACTACATCTTTGACTTATTCCTTAATCTCTTGAGTGCATGCATTTCCTTCAATGTCATGGGAGGTGGAAGACACATGTGTTCAGGAGCTTTCAGTTGTAGTCCTTCTTTTGTAAGAAACTCTTGAACATCAACAAGTAGACTAGGTTCATAGGCAATGTGCATCTCCTCGAATAACTGATCTGCATCTACTCCTTCCCACAACTTCCAAACATAAAATCTCTTAAAGAATTTTGCCTTGATAGATTCCCATCTATGATTCAGATTTCATGGGATCTGTTGGGTTATGAGTCAGTAGTTGATACTCAACATGTTATCGGGTAAAATAACATTGGGGGAAATCATAGTAGTACTATGGAATTGAAGATCCCAAAACCCAGCTGATATCAGTAGTGTAGTGTCTTGATAGGATTAGCTGATGTATAGGCTAGACTTTTTGATTTGTTTATTCCTGTGTCTATGTCCTGTACGGGGTAAAATGTTGGATTGATCTTCTGTCGAAGTTACCTTCCAAAACCCCACGTCTTCTATGTAATAGCTTGCATTCTTCTGTCATCAGGTGATCCTCACCTTCAGTAGAAGACACGTCATCAGCTGATAGACATCAGCAGAAGAACTTCATGCAAAGCTCAGTACCTTCGCAGTCATCAGCTGACCCAATTCAGGAGCCATATCCTTTGTCAGCCGACCATACGAAGAAGACAGAGACTGTCCTAAGTCTACTGTATCCGATAGAAAATGACCCAGTCGTTAAAAGTTATATCGAAGTCAGCAGAAGAACATACGAGGTTAAGGAATAGTCAACTCTGACACCTGACACAATCTCACCTACCACAAACCTCGACCAATGAGAAGCCGACAACGCTTTACCTGCTCTGACCAACTAAAGATGCTCTCATAAACAGTGTCAATAACTCTGCTGCAACAATTCAAATTTATGGCCGTTTTCTTTGGAAGGTTGTGACACGTGGCATCGTCGTCTCCAATGGATATATGCCTATTTCACGATAATAAATAGAGAAGAAATCCGAGCTTCACGCACGGGATATCAAGGGAAAACACTCAAAGCTTTCACGCAACTCTAGCGTATTCAAGGTCAATCCAGCGAAGAACTTGCCCAATAGAATATCATTAGTTCTTCTCTCTAGAATTCTTTAGATCCCTCTTCTCTAGCTAAGCTCATTGCCATATCTATAGCTTAGAAACTCGAAGGAGTTCACTTTTAGTGACTGTTCTTATTGTAAGAACTCCTTCTTAGTTGGAGATTATCCCCTCCCTTTCAAACCTCGGTTTGATTTGTAAAGTCGCTAAGGACTATAACTTAGAAGTGGTCCGTCCAGCCGCACGATTCCCTTGCCGAGACTTGCTCAGATAAATCAACAAGAACTCCTGTTCGGCAGGACCGTGGACGTAGGATCTTACGTATCTGAACCACGTTAAAAACTGCTTGTGTTATTTACTATTTTATTGCATTGCATATAAACTGCTACAAAATCATATGTTGTATAAAAAGTATTTTCAAAAGCGCACTAGCCAAAATATTCTAACTTGCGAAATCACATCTTCAAACTGACACGAATCTCCGAGCCCTACACTCTTATCCGCACAATGTCTCTGACTGAGTTTCAAGTACTGACAAACGTCAGTAGGAGAGCTCAATAGTTGGCACACTTCTGACCCGCGATCGAAGGTTACTATTTGTCACTGTTCATCAGTTGCAACTTACAGCTCAACTGTCCTTCACGTTCTGAGAAAAGAAACTATGCTCAGGTGTATTCACCCCCCCTCTACACCTGACTCTCGTCTCCAGACCAACAATTGGTATCAGAGTATCGGTGTTCTTCTGATCACCGATTCTGAATTACTAGTCTTCTCGAACAGATCCTGAAAACATTTTTCACTGCACAAGCATCTCTTCATTCATCCTTATATTCTTACCCATAATGACTGATATGTCAGGTATTCGGATGGTACCGATGTTCTTAGTAGAGAACTACACGGTATGGCGTGTGAGAATGGAGGCACACCTCACATCGCTGCATGACAGCATGACGGACGTCCTTGAGATAGGACCCATCATTCCCATGATCGACAGTGTACAATTTGCCGTTGTGGGAGGTTTAGGAGCACAGACTGGTGCTAAGGTCGCCAAAGAAAAATCTGCCTTCACACCTGAAGAGAAAAAGCTGCACAACCTCGACCGAGTTGCGCGTAATGCTATTCTGACAACGCTTAGTGATTCACACCTCGGGAGGGTGCAAGACTGCAAGACGGCTAAAGAACTTTGGGATGCCCTGGCTGTACTGAGCCAAGGAACCCGCAGATCAAAGAGAATAGGCTCGAATTAGAGCTACAAAAGTTCGATGCTTTTTCCATGGAGCCCAATGAGACCATTGACGAGCTAAGCGTCAGATTTACGAATCAGGTCAACGTGATCAACGGGCTGGCGAGGACGTTCACCAACAAAGAAATGAACACCAAGATTCTAAGAGCACTACCTCGACAGAAGTGGCTTCCTTTTGCTACTTCTTTACGACGCTCTGATCTTAATGCTCTAACCCCTGATGTTATCTTTTCAGAATTAAAGACAGAGGAATTTGAGCACAGTCTACCCCAAAGATGTTCCAGTGCTCCAGCTGACACTCAGATTGACTATGCTTTCAAAGCAACAGTCAGCAAAACTGGAGTCAAACCCATTTCTTCCAGCAAGGCAGTAGCTACAGCAGAAACAAAGTCCTCTGAGACATCTGCTACTGACCAACTAGCACTGATGGGTCTCAAATATCAAAGGGAAAAGGAGAGAGTCAGAAAGCTGAAGAAATACCACAGTGATTCTCCCTCAGGTAAGAAAGATTATCGAAATAGGGAAGAATCTAAATCTACTACTGATTGAAGGAACACAGAACCTGTTGTGAGTCCATCAAATGACTCAGCTGGAAAAGGCAGCAAATCAATTGTGTGATACAACTGCAAGAAAGAGGGACATTATCAGTACGACTGTCCCGAACTCTCAGCTGTTCAAAGAGCAGAACTGAGCGACCTCTTCGATGGTTGCTACTAAGGATCCTTGCCCCTTGTGTTGAGATTTTGTATACTGGAAGCAAGTTTCATGCTTGTATACAAAGTGTTTTTGTCCATACCACTATTTTATTCTCCTATCTGATAAATATATATATTTGCACATGTAATCCTTTATCTTGTATAAAAGTTAGATTTGCGTAGTGTGTCGCGTATCACAAAAGACTACACAAATTGGTTGAACTGGCAAGATATAAATAGTTATCACAGCTGAGACAACTTAAGGATAAGTTATCGTTTTAAGATGCAGTTTAGATAAGAAGTGGCTTGTCTTAGCTGCTTGTCTTTACTGGTACACTTAAGGTGGTGTATAGATGGATCACGGTGAGATGTGTTCTCCTGATTGACCTTAATGGAGAACCAAGATCTCGGTGACTTAGCTGGTCTTAAACTTGGTAAGACTTCAGCTGAGTGCATTTGGCTATCTATCACTTTGACCTACTATGGTGAACATCATCGTGACCGGATCTACGTATCTTGGGTGTTAGTAGTTATTTGTGGCTCATGCTGGTTGTCTGTATCTTGCAATCGTATCCTAGTAAAATGGGTTGATAATATCCCCTGTGGAACTCGTAAGGATTAGCACACTAAACCCGATTGGTTGATTAAGTTCAGGTGTGTTTATGAGGTCGAGTGGTACTACTTAGGAATATAATAAGAAGTTACTTAATTTAAGTTGTCATTGAGCTTAATGAATTAATGGATATTTCTATCTTAAATAGGAGACCGATTAAGTCTAAAATACAAGTCCTAGCTCAATTTGGGATAAAGGAGTAAGTCAGCGCGGATTCTTTAGTGGAATGCATCTGTGTTTATTAATTATTGTTGTTCTGGCATGAGCATAGATGATTAATTAATTTGAGGCCCAACTTTATTTCTTGTATTAGATCCCTGATCTGGCCCATTTAGTTGCCTAGTTATTTATTGTCTCTCAGAAATCATTATTAATAGATTAATGTATTTTACATTATTTAATAATTTATTTATCTGGAATTAATTGACTGGGCCAATTAATTGATAAATATTAGTAGCCCAATAGATTAATTAATTATATTATGGGCTAGTTATGTAGAAGCCCATTAGAAATATAATTAAATTAATGGGCTACAAATATTAACATAATATTGGCTCTTGAAGCCTATATATATTAGTATATTGTTCATAATCAGAACACACACATTCATACACTCACACGCGCACACGCGAGTTTGAGAGAGAGGCAGAAAATTATTTTCTTCAGTTCTCTGACCACCCGGAGGAAGAAAAAGGACGGGACACAAATCAGAAGATCTGAACAGGAGCAACAATCAGAGCTGCAACAACATACGCGGAGGAAGGTACAATATCCTCCTCTCCTATTTTTCCATCAATTGGTATCAGAGCCTTGTTTTAGGCTCAATTGTTGATACTTAGGAGCATGTCTAGGGTTTATTTCCATCGTTATCCGGCTATTTTCGTGTTTGGGGCGGCATGCGAGCCACTATTTTGACCCCGTTGTAACGTTTTTTCTGTGAGAAAATCTATGAGTAGTTGATAGGACCAATGTGCATACTTGTATTTGCTATTTTGTACTGTTATTTTGGTTCGAGAGGCACAAAGATCGAGACGAAGAAGAAATCCTTGTGTAGCCAAAACCCTAGTTTTCTAGGGTTCTGCCGCCACTTGCGGTACGGTCCCTTCCGGCCAAGCGCCTTGCGCCATTTGGTTTGTCTTGTCACGAGCTTCATGTCGATAGGTTGTAAGGGGTCATCCGATCCCGGAATCGACGTCTGAAGTTTGCAGCTCACAATGAATTATTTCCAGTGAATTCTTAGAAATTCGGGAAATTGAGGATCTAATCTCGGCTGGAATCCGTTACATGGTGGTCGTGATTGTTCCAATTAGGTTTTTCCTCTTTTAATAAATCGAAATCGCGGCTCGAAAAGGATGAATTTGGGCGGGGAGCTCACCGGCGACGGGCTGTGAAGTTTCATAGCACCAGGTCGTGTCGGTGGCTCCAGACGGCTATTCTTCACGGCCCAGATGTCTGGGTGACGTCTGGTGTCAGTAGGGACAGCAACGGAGGGCCAGGGATGGCCAGAGTAGGCTGACGGCGCGCGTCTATTGTGTGCAGTCGTGGCCGCGCGCTGTTGCCTCAAGCACCGACCGATGACACTGCAGCCCATCTCAGGTGACGGCGTCTTTGTCAAAGGACTCCTAGTGGGCGGGTGGAGCAGATGGCGGCGGCGGGGAGGGCACGGTGGCATTCTGTTGCGTGAAGAAGAAGGGACTGACGTTAGCATGCGCTGACTGGACATAGTTGCTGATGTGGCGTTGATGCAGATTCGAAGCAGTTTTTCGATGCTGTTTTCATATTCGAAGATTTGAAGATTTCAAAGACTTGTATTTTGATTAGGCTTTGTAATAGACAGATTTAATTTTTATCTGTATTTTGAAGCCCGATAACGACGTTTTAATTTTCTTATTTGTGCATTTATTTATTATTTTGCTTTAGTATGCGATTATGTGATTAATTGCGCTTAGAAAAGTATGTAAATATGATTTATGTCGTTTTAAAGCGTGTCTTTTTTTCGCGAGCACGTTTTATTATGTGTGCTTAGTAATTGCATGCTTTAGGATTTATGTGTTTTTAAAATGAAGCGGAACAAACCTTTTCAATAAAAAGACTAAGTAATCTTAAATAAGCGTTTATTCCATTAATTTTGATATTAAACACTTAATCGGACCTCCATTAATTTGACTGTACACGAAAGTAGTAAGATTATGTGAGTAAACGTCCACCTGCGTGGCTTGCTTGCATCTTTGAGCTACTAGTTTTTTTAGGTGTGTTTTCCAAAATAATATTTAAGTATTATTGAGTAGTGGGAGCGAAGCCGTAAACATCCACCTGCGTGGCTTGCATGCCTAGTAAACACGAATACTCTAGAAGATAATAATTAAATAGGATGTCTAATTAGATCAAATTGAATGCGACATGGTTCTCGTAAGTATGTCAATTTCAAGAATTTGATTCTAATTTGGTCAAATTAATGGTCAATGTTTAGATGTCACCGCAGGTACAATTCACTTCCTTCGAAGTCCCTTTCCGCATTTTAATAGTGACATAGTCCAAAATATCGAACTGTTAATTCCATTCGTCTTAAGAACCTAGGCGTGGATTGGAATTAAAGAGCTAGGTAAATGACATGGTTTAGGGTTACGCTAGTAAACGTCCACCTGCGTAGTTTACGAGTGAAATTCCTAGAGTTGTTCGGGTATTTAACTATCATTATTTTTTCAAAAGGTTACAATGATAGTTAATTACGAATTTTGTGCAAATATAATTTTCTTACATGCCTTTATTTATAAATTTAATTTTCAGATATGTCTGTTCAAGTTGTTATTAACAGTCTTATGAGCCAACCCTTAAAGGGTGCAAACAACTATAAAGAGTGGAAGAGAAACCTTACACTATTGTTCCAAACTGAGAAAATAATGTTCTAAGTACCCCTGAGCCTGAACTCCCCGAAGAAAGGGCGACTGAGGAGCAGATAAAGGAATCAAAAAAGTGGGTAAAGGATAATGACAAGAACTATTTTGTTATTCTATCTACAATGATTGATTCTCTTGCTTCACAATATGAAAACACGCCTCATGCGGGAGTGAGATGGGATTACATGGCTGAAAAGTTCGGTGATTCTATCTCTTGAGGCAGGTTACGACCTGCTCTATGGCTGAAGGTGCATCCGTGCAGGATCATATTTTACATATGATCGAGCTGCTAGATCGGCTTGTATCCTGGAGCTTTGCATCAAGATAGATATCATTCTGCATTCACTACCTAAGTCATACGAGAAGTTTCGCCTAAATGTAGTGATGTCAAAGAAAAAGTACACTTTGAATGAACTTTCGAGTGAGTTAATCACTACAGAAGGAATCATGGGTCAGACTAAAGGTAAGGGGACCCTAGTCTTGAACACTACTAGCAGCTCAAGGAACCCACCCAAAGGTGGATTCCACAAAAAGGGCAAGAAGGCTATGAACGTCAAGAAGAGTAGAGAGAGCACGAAGTTAGCACCTACCAGATGGGTTCAAAAACCTAAGGGGTAGTGTTTCAAGTGTAGTAAGGTTGGACATTAGAAGACTAAATGTCACAACTTCAAGGCCAAACAAAAAGGTACACGCATTGCCTTAGTAACTGAAACTGTTCTTGTTTCTGCATATACTCATGAATGTGTAGTAGGTTCTGGAACAACTGACCATGTTTCTTACACCTTGCAGGGGTTTCTGCAGAAAAGGGTTCTGGCTGATGGCGAGGTTATGGTTTCCATGGGCAACGGATCGCGAGTTCCAGCTATTGCCATAGGAGATTTACATTTATCTGTTTTAGACTCTAGTTTTGTATTAAGAGATGTTTTATTGGTACCTGAATTTAGGCGAAACATTATTTCCGTTTCAAAACTTTTTATTGTAGATGGTTATAGATCTGTTTTTGATAATTAAATTTTGATTTCGAAATGTAAAGATCTTATCTGCAATGGGCCTTTAAATGGATCTCTAATACGATTGCATTTAATCCATGTAAATCTATTAATGTTACTTCCTCATCATCAAACAATACGAAGAGAAAAGAACGTTCTATGGTAAATCAAACTTATCTATGGCATCTACGACTAAGTCAGATCAATCTGTATAGGATCCAAAGGTTTGTGAAATATGGATCATTGTAGTCTCTCCAAGTTGAACCATTTCCAACTTGTGAATCATGCTTAGAGGGAAAGATAGTGACTAGGCCTTTTAAGGCAAAAGGTTATAGAGCCACCGATGTAACGCCCCAATTTTCATAACTTTTAAGGGAACGTCGCCTCATGCATAAATTTAATCTTCTCAATTTAATTTTCAAAAATAATAGATTTATAAAGACAATAAGGTTTTAATGCATTTCATAAAAGCGGAAGTCTTGAATCAAAAACATGTGCAACTTCAAGTTCAGTGAATTAAATAGAGACAAATGCATAATTCATTATGAAAACTAAATTAAAGCGTTGAAAAGAAAATATTTAAGATCCTTTCATGATTGTGACCATCACCATCCGCCACTTCAAGCACCTGCCGGACCATGATCTGAAAATGTGAAAATATAAGGGGTGAATACGACTAATCAGTGGGGTCAACATTATCCAAACTATAAACTATAAAGGATTTAACATGAGAAATTAGACAAGCAAGCCCGGAGGCTTAACCTGAAGGTTTTACTGTTGTGAATTGCCCGAAGGCTAACCCTAAGGTTTTACTGCTGTGAATTGCCCGAAGGCTAACCCGAAGGTTTTACTGCTGTGAATTGCCCGAAGGCTAACCCGAAGGTTTTACTGCATGAATTGCCCGAAAGCTCTGCCTGTACTGAATAACGCATGAGAAAAACAATATAGTGTATAATAAGGATAAAAGTAAAACCTCACCTTAACCTTTTTGAGTGAATGAAAAGATATATATCAATGGATTAAGTCCTGCGCGCCAATCCTAAAATGAAATAATTCAAATCTTAATGTCGTGATATGCATGAAACAATATCATATCTATATACTAAGTTTCTATGTTCTATTTTAACTAGTGCAGAATACCTATTTTAAAAGAGTTCCACAGAACATGAATTCATTCCACAAATTCTAATTTTCTATATATATATATATATATATATATATATATATATATATATATATATATATATATATATACTTTAATGAGTCTGAATCATTCCAGATTTGGTTTCATATAAAAATAATAAGTCCTCTAAGAGTTATAACCAAAACAGTACCTACTACATCGACAAAGGCGGTTTCTGACCTACTGACCTTTAACTATAAGCTTCGGGAACTAAACATGTCTTAAAAATTCTAAGATTTAACACACATCTATGGGACTTACATAGAAATATCATGTCAAAATTTCAATCTCTATAGATAAGTAACGACTTCATAAAATACAGAATAGTTTCCACCAAAAACTTAATACGAAAATGCATGCTCCGACGGACTACCCGGACATTTGTATTAAATTGCTTTCATACACATATTTTAAAAATAGTAAATAAATATTTGTACAAATCCCTACGTGTTTAGAGTATATAGGAAAAAGAATCAAGTGAAAACGATTTTTATGGAGTGAGATATAAACATTTTACTAAGCCCTATCCAGAGAGCATGGTTTCTCGGTAGTGTAAAGGTAAAAATTCATTAAAAATATAAATACTTGTTTAAAAATTCCCAAAATTTTCAGAAATCTTAAAAATATCCTAAATTGTATCTCTATAATTTTTCTGGAATTGTTCTAGTAGTTTAAGATCATGTATTTGGCCTTGGAACTTTCTCGGCAGAAAAGGTAAAATTGCTGGACAGATTTATGTTCTCATGAAACTTAAACATTTTAACAACCAAAGTATTGACGTAATAGAATCGAACACATCAAGAAACAAATTAACAAATATATAGTATACGTATCCTAAAAATTCTATATTTTTAACATGAATGGCCTAACATATAGTCTATCCTATTAAAATTCAGCATGGTCGAAAATAACATAAAGAAAACATGAAAAATAATTTTCCTATCAAGCTCATGAACATGCTGTCAAAAACTGGCTGGTTACGAAGAACAATTATTAAAAACTATTTATCATGCTTGTAAAATTCTACAAATATTATTAAGTATACTATACATACCGAGTAAGATGATCCTAAATTTTCACAACGATTTGATGAGGGGAAGATATGGAAATAATTCTTGAAATAGTTTGCTGATATGCTGGCAGTTTTTCGAAAATTTTATGGGATGCTATATTATGAGCGACTAAGGGGTATTTATAGGCCTAGAAATCATTATCTAAAGATCCCTAATCCTAAAAGGTATCAAATATATTTTATCCATAATTATTTTCGTCCATATATAATTTATATAGAATTTAGTCTATCACCTACCATATAAGAGATTCAATTCTAGTTGGTTTAGGAAATCCAAAATAAATAAATATTATTCTTGTCTAATAATTCTAATATTATTTCTATCTCAACAAAATAATATAATCATAATATTATATAAATAAACATATTCAAAGTTCAAAATAAATTTACATAATAAAAATAATTTAATGAAAAATAACATAGATGTTTTAATTTTCATTCTCATTTTTCTAAGGTGCGACTTACAGAACTAAACTCGTGATATTATGCATGAAATGCAAATGCATTTTATTTTATTTATTTATTTTTAGGTAAAATTTCGCGGTGTTACAACAGAAGACCTAAGTTTGATTCATTATGACTTGTGTGGACCCATGTCTACACAAGCTCGTGGAAGATATGAGTACTTCGTCACATTTACCGACGATTACTCGAGGTATGGATATGTTTACCTTCTTCCCCACAAGTCGGATTGCTTCAAAACCTTTAAGGAATTCAAAGCAGAAGTGGAGAAGAAGTTAGGTAAAGAAATCAAAATACTGCGATCTGATCATGGTGGGGAATACATATCCAACGAGTTCAAGGACTACTTCACAGAGTGTGGGATTACATCCCAGCTGACAGCACCGGACACACCTCAGCAGAATGGTGTGTCAGAGAGAAGAAACCGAACACTCTTAGAGATGGTTATGTCGATGATGAGTTATGCAACATTGCCGATTTCCTTTTGGGGATATGCGCTACAAACTGCAGCATATTTACTGAACCGTGTGCTATCCAAGTCGGTTAACACGACTTCGGTCGATTGTGGAGCGGGCACAAGTCCATTATGCACCACATAAAGATTTGGGGGTGTCCTGCTTATGTGTTGAATAAACAGGCCAACAAGTTGGAGCCACGTTCCGAGGTTATGCTGTTTATAGGGTATCCGAAGGAAACGAAGGGTGGTTATTTTTATGATCCTAAATAACAGAAGATCGTTGTCAGCACCAACGCTCGGTTCTTAGAGGAGGATTATATTAGTGATCACAATTCTCGAGTCGAGATCATCCTTGAGGAATTACATGGTGATCGAGATCCACTCACAGAGTCAGTTGTGCAAGATAGAGCTCCACGAGCAACAGCACAATCTATTAACATAATACCTGACACTCTTCGACGTAGTGGGAGGGTAATATTTACACCTGATCGGTATATGGTTCACTGGGGAGACGTCCGATCATCTCCCGACAGATGAATCAGATATCGTGGATCCCTGGACTTACAACGAAGTAGTGGAAGATACAGATGCAGATTCATGGCGAATCGCCATGGACTCGGAATTTAAGTCCATAACTGATATGAATGTATATGAGATCACTGAACTACCTGAGGGCTACAAGGCTATTTGTAGTAAATGGGTATACAAGAGAAAGAGAGGAGTGAATGGAGAGATCATGACATTTAAGGCCAGGCTAGTGGCGAATGATTTTACCCAGAAAGAAGGTATCGATTATGAAGAGACCTTCTCGCCTGTAGCAATGATCAAGTCCATTCGGATTCTCATTGTCATAGCAGCTCACATGAACCTAGAAATCTGGCAAATGGATCAAAACCGCATTCCTAAACGGTTACCTTGAAAAGGGAAGAAACATCTACATGAAACAAACATAAGGTTATGTGAAGGAGGGCGAAGATCATCTAGTTTGGAAGCTTAAGTAATCTATTTATGGACTTAAGCATGCTTCCCGGTTATGGCACCAGCGTTTCGACGAGGTAGTCAAATCCAATGAATTTATATCCTGTCCTAACGAGGTGTGTGTGTACCGTATCTATGTTAACGGATCAATGGTGTTTCTTGCACTTTATGTAGATGACATGCTTCTCATTGGCAACAATGTTGAAGTGTTATCAGACGTAAAGACGTGGTTATCCGAGCAGTTTCAAATGAAGTACTTAGGTGAAACTGCTTACATCCTTAGGATCATAGTTATCCGAAATTGCCAGAAAAGGATGATAAGTTTGTCTCAAGCGTCCTACATTGACAATGTTATTACTCGTTTTAGCATGCAAAATGCCAAGAGAGGTTCAGTATCTTTCAGACATGGCATTTTCTATCCATAAATCAGTGCCCTAAAACGTCTGAAGAGATATAAAGTATGAGGCTAGTACCATATGCTTCCGCTGTCGTATGCAGTGCTTTGTATGAAACCAGATATCTCATATGCCGTAGGGAAGGTCTCAAGATATCAGTCTAATCCTGGGCAAGCGCACTGGACTGCGGTCAAAAATATTCCAAAGTACCTTAAACGGACTAAGGATTATAGGCTTGTTTCCCAGTCATACAGTCTAGTACCTTTGGGTTACACAGACTCGGATTTCCAGGCTGACAGAGATGAGAAGAAGTCTACCTCGGGTTATGTGTTTACCTTGGAAGGTGTAGCCATCTCATGGAGGAGTGCAAAGCAAAAATGCATAGCGGACTCAACCATGGAAGTAGAGTATGTGGCTGCTTCAGAAGCTCTGAAAGAGGCAATTTGGCTCAAGAATTTCTTCCTCGATCTTGATATTGTTCTGAACTTGCCTAAGACTATCACAATTTTATTGTGATAACTCGGGTGCAGTGGCATATTCAAAGGAACCCAGATCTCACAAGGCATCTAAACACATCGATAGAAAGTACCACAATATACGAGAATTCGTAAATCGAGGAGACGTGCTCACTGAGAAGATCGGAACTAAAGAGAACCTAGCTGATCCGTTAACGAAGAGCTTACAAATTCTGGCTTACGAGAAGTATGTTCGTGGCTTAGGAGTGGTAAAGATGCCTCCCACTTAGGACTGCAGAAACTTTTGTATAAGTGGGACAAGATGCAGTGATAGATGGGATAGATAGCTGAGTACTAGTTTGTACCTAAAACTGACACATTGTATACTAAAAGTTTGCTATAGTATAAGTGGAAGAATTGTTAGGATTTTGTATACTGAAAGCAAGTTTTTTGCTTGTATACAATGTGTTTTTGTCCTTATCCCTATTTTATTCTCCGATTTGATAAATATATATTAGCACATGTCATCCATTATCTTGTACAAAAGTTAGATTTGTGTAGTGTGTCGGGTATCACATAAGACTACACAAATTGGTTGAACTGACAAGATATAAAAAAGTTATCACAGCTGAGACAACTTAAGTACAAGTTGTCGTTTTAAGCTGCAGTTTATATAAGAAGTGGCTTGTCTTCGCTGCTTGTCTTTACTGATACACTTAAGGTGGTGTATTGATGGATCGCAGTGAGATGTGTTCTCTCGACTGACCTTAGTAGAGAACTAAGATATCAGTGACTTAGCTGGTCTTAAGCTCAGTAAGACTTTAGCTAAGTGCATTTGGCTATCTATCACTTTGACCTACTATGGTGAACGTCATCGTAATGGATCTACGTATCTTGGGTGTTAGTAGTTATTTGTGGCTCAGACTGGTTGTCTATATCTTGCAATCATATCCTAGTAAAATGGGTTGGTAATATCCCCTTAGACACTCGTAAGGATTAGCACACTAAACCGGTCGGTTGATTATGTTCTAGCGTGTTAATGAGGTCGAGTGGTACTACTCAGGAATATAATAAGATATTAATTAATTTAATCTGTCATTGAGCTTAATTAATTAACGGGTCTTTCTATCTTAAATACGGGGATCGATTAAGTTTAAAATACAAGCACTTGCTCAATTTGGGATAAAAGGGTAAGTCAACACGAATTCTCTAATGAAATGAATCTGTGTTTATTAATTAATGTTGCTCTAGGTTGAGCATAGATGATTAAATAATTTGAGGCCTAACTTTATTTCTTATATTAGATCCCTGATCTGGCTCAATAGTTGCCTAGTTATTTATTGTCTCTCAGAAATCATTATTAATAGATTAATGTATTTTACATTATTTAATAATATTATTTATCTAGAATTAATTCACTGGGCAAATTAATTGATAAATATTAGTAGCCCAATATATTACTTAATTATATTATTGGCTAATTATATAGAAGCCCATTAGGGATGTAATTAAATTAATGGGCTACAAATATTAATATAATATTTGCTTTTGAAGCCTATATATATTAGTATTCTGTTCATAATCAGAACACACACATTCATACACTCACATGCACACACGCGAGTTAGAGAGAGACATAAAAGTATTTTCTTAAGTTCTCTGACCACCCGGAGGAAGAAAAAGGTCGGGACACAGATCAGAAGATCTGAACAGGAGCAACATTCAGAGTTGTAACAACATACGCGGAGGAAGGTACAATCTCTTCCTCTCCTATTTTTCCATCACCTTGGATCCAACAGCTTCTACTTGAGCCACTTTTTCTATTCTCTGCTCTACTAATTTTCCCTTTCCCTTATTAGCTTGAGTAGGCCCTTCAATAATTGTCAAATCCTCCTCTTCCTTGAATTCACTCTCCTTTCCCCCTTTTTGGCATCACCAATTGGGCGAGAAAGGGAGATAAGAGTCATGACTTTCTTAGAGAAATAATCTATTCAGTTGACAGTTTCAAACTCTTCTTCAATTTCATAGATGCCTCCGGAGAAGGACTCGTACTCTTCTTCCCTATATCTTCTCATTGCTCTGAGCACACCAGCTAATTCGGACTTGTATTGTTGCAAATAGTCGATGAGTAGTCTAGCAGACTTAGAGCGAACTGTGTCGAGAGTTATTATCTAATTAAGAATTGCTTGATCGACTCTCTTTCGGCGACTGAATTTAAATATGATAAAGCCTTAAGCATGGTCTTGACTACAACGGTGAGTATCTTAGAGAAGGTGTGGGCCTGAGTATCTAGGATCCGCGTGAAATTTTTTAGTGAGAGAAAATTGTTGAGCCGTAAGCGCAGAGTTCTCTAAGGCATCAATGTCACGAGTTGGAGCAACAATGAGTTTCTTTAGTGCCTCAGTTAAGGCTTCAATCTTGGTATTCTGCTCTTGAGTGTTGTGTTTCCAAGCTTTTGAATGTCGCGAGCAAGCTGTCGATTCTTGCGGCTTGCGTCCATGGAAGATGGAATATGTTTGATTTTGTATGTCAACTGGAAGGACTTGCGCGATTTAGATTTCGGAGTCGCTATGGTAGATGGAGTCATCTACCCAGATGGTGATTGTTGACTATCATCATCATTATCATCTCCACCCTTTTCTATTGACTTATCTGACATCTCACCCTCAGCAGCTTCGTAACTTCATGCATCCTTTGGTTCATCTTCATCATCTGGGTCTTTATCGTGCTGAGTTTGAGGGGCAGACTCGGACCCAATTTTCAGACTTAGTAAGCAAAACATAACGACTTTCAAATCATCTAGAGAGGCTATATCAGAAGGGTCCCCATACCCTATCTCTGATCAAAGCCTTTGCTCCTCTACAATCAATTGTTAGGTTTGTAGAATTGTTAGGTTTGTATACAGAAAGCAGGCTACATATTTGTTTGTATACACTGTTTCCTATAACCATTATTATTATTCTCCTCTCTAATTACTATCATTGCACAAATTATACCATTATCTCACAAGAGTTACATCATGCAGTGTGTAGTAGATCACAAAAGACTGCAATGATTGGTTGAACTAGTGATATATAAACAATCATCAAAGCTGAGGCAACTTTAGGGCAAGTTGTCAGTTTAAGTTGCAATGTAGATAAGAAGTGACTTGTCTTGGTGAGATGTGTTCTTCTATTTGATCTGTGTGAACAACCAAGGTCTCAGTGACTCAGCTGATCTTAAGTTTGATGAGATTTCAGCTGAGTGTAACCGTATTTTTCTGTATCTTGGGTGAGTGTTGTCACGTGTAGCTCAGGCTGGTTATTAGCATCATGCATCCGTATCCTATTAAAGGGATGATGATACGCCCTTGAGAAGCTTTTTATTCATGTATTAGGTCCCTAGTCTGACCCGAACATATGCCAAGTTATTTGCGTCATTTTCTCTCGGAATCAGAAAGCTATTAATTCCCTGGAATTGTTAGGTCATTTAGTTGACCAAGATAATTTGTAGTTATCTAATAGCCCTATTACTATTTGGTAAGCGTTTGGAGTCAAAGGCCCATTAGGGTCTCTTTGACTAGCCCTATAAAAAGGGGAAAAAGGCCAGCTGTCAAAAACTACTTCTCCTAGATATGTGAGATGTAAAAGTGTTGATTGAGATTATATGTTGATTACTTTTTCGTAGTACTGTTCTACGACAAAAGCAAATCAGTAACAAGGTTGGGATCTACTGAGTCACCAGGTTTAGTAGCATTTAACTCTAGACCATCATTTGTTCCCTCTAAATTGTTATTCTAAGTAGAAGTCTCAGTTACCACTGGGGTTTCTTTATTGACTTGAGTTACATGAGATTAATTTCATTTATTACAATCAATCTGTTCCGCTACGTTTGTTGATTGAGATTATATGTTGATTACTTTTTCGTCATCTAAATCATCATCCCAACAATGGTGGATTTTCTCAACATTATTATTCAAGTTCAGATCCTATAGCTTGCTCGTGACATCTTCAATATCTTTCTTCGATTATTGTTGCCCGTGCTCGCTAACAAATTCATTAAAAATCACATTAAGGCTTTCTTCCATGCAAAGGGTCCGGTAGTTAAAGTCCTTGAAAGCTTTGCTGACCCTGGAGTATCCTAAGAAAACTCATGGGTCTAACTTGCTATCGAACACCTTTAACTGAACCTTTCCATTATTTTGGATTAAACATGAACAACCAAAGGTATGGAAATGGGATATAGAAGGTGTTCTTCCGTTCCACAGTTCATATGGTATCTTTAAATGAAGCTTTGACAGTAGTGATCAATTCTGAGTGTAGCAGGTTGTGTCAGTAGATTTTGCCTAGAACTTAGATTGCAATCATGAGTCGATGAGAAGTGTTCTTGCTCCTTCTTTAAGTGTTCTATTTTTATGTTCAACAAGTCCATTCTATTGAGGCGTATGTGCCGCGGACGTCTCATATTTGATTCTTGCGCTACTGCAGTACTCTTTGATCATTGAGTTCAAAAATTTTGTACACCAGTCTGATCGAACTCTCTGAATCTTTATGTTATTTTCTACACTGAGCCTCTTCAGGAGCTTTGAATGCTCAATTTTTTATATCAGATTTATCGGCGATGAATATTACCCATGCATATCTTGAGAAGTTATCTACACCCACAAGGTAATATTTATTGCCCGAATAAGTCCATGTGAAGAAGCTGAATGATTCCCTCAGTAGACGGTGATGGAATAGGAGGGTTGCTAGACTTCATTTGTTTTCCCTTCAAGAATGCTACACAATGTTTGTGTTTGCTTAACACCTTATTCGGTAGTCCTCTAGTAATTCCAAATGCTCGCTAAATCTGAAAAAAGCCAGAGATTATTTGTATTCCTCGGAAACCCATCCCACATCACTACTCAATATTTCTTGACCCAATATTGGCCAAACAACCTAAGCACTCGACCCAATATGGGTTGGGTTACTTGACCCGAATTTATAATTCGAAGAACGAAGACCGTGGAAATATATGCCGCTTAGCCAAAGAAAGATGATGGAGAGTTGGCCGAAATGGGCACTAAAAACTCTTCAAGAGATCTCCTCCATATCATTAGTATGACTGAACCAAGTGGTAGTATCAGGTCCTTTAGCTATCATCCTTGAGAAATTACCCGGTTTGGCCCATTCCTTGAAAGAAGTTTTTACGAGATCCTTATCTACCAAAATCTTTACTTTTGGTTTCGGCGAACGAGTAATCATTAAGTCCTCCTATTTCCAAACAACACATAGAAAGAGACCTGCAAATAGCCAAATAATTAGTAAACCTTCGAGAGATATTTCAATTAACTCTACAGTTCTTGGCTAGCTTTTTCATTGCATTGAAGTTAAGGTTACTGAGTCTTCTGTGCCACAACTATCCTGTTTTTGTCATTACATTTAGTCTTTGCAAGTAGACAAGCTTTAGGTTCAACAGTGTTCCATTCAACATCATATATGTTCTTCTTTCGTCACCCTTATAACACTGTTTTCCCTGTAGATTTATCTACGATATCACAGAACAAGCATCAAAAGTAACTCTATTATAATTATCGTATAATTGAATGACCGAAAGGAGATTATGTTGAAGTCCTTCAACATATGATATTCTTTGAACTATGGTTGCTCCAATGTTCAGAGTTCCATGTCCCGTTGTGTAGCCTTTGGTGTTGTTACCAAACTCATTTTTGGGTACTTCCTCTTGGACATAGTTAGTCAGTAGATTCTTCTGGTAAGCCATGTGTCTTGCACATCTATTGTCCACGTACCAAGGGTCCTTTTGCACCTAGAAAAAAAAAGGTTTATGTTACCTCTATTTTCAGGTAGAGTCCTTAGATTCTAGTAAGTATTGGAAGCCAAATCTATCTGACAACCCTAGTGGTTTCAAATATCTTCTCTTCTCTCCTGTCAACGTATCTCACTGTCGAACTGGGAGATACTGACTTATATGCTTTTTGTGGTTTAGGAGTTTTCTTCTTCAGAGTCTTATAACTTATCCTAACTGTGCGCCCGTAATAATATGATCTACACTAAGTTGGATGGGTGCACGGTGGTTGTCCGTATTGTTCAATCCATTTGAGTTTCTTTGTTCCCCCTCGGTTGGGTCGGGGAGTTTTTAGGCTTGAACTTCTTGTTTTTTGCTAATAGCTGGGCTGAGGTGCCTTAGCTTTCTGTTTGTTCTTTTCGTCGAGGTTAATACAATAAACATATTGAGTTCCCCCTTTAACAAACCTATCACTCAGCATGTCCGGCCCTCCATGAGCTGATGTTGGTGCTTCTTGTGTATATCCAAATCCTTCTTTAGAGAAGGTTGGTCTCTGAACGCGTAGCATCCCTTCAAGCTTCTTCTTGGCTCCTCGGCCTCTTCCCCAACCATTACGCACTTTTCAATTTCGTCAACTTCTAAAGCCTACATAGTTTGATAGCTCTCTAGCTATGTAGGCTTGCATCTTCTTAGTGAATTAATCTCTTCTGGCTTGCCTTTCTGCCATTTTTGCTATTGAGAGCTCTGAGCATTCATACTGATATTGTCTGTCTTTTTGCAGTTATAACACAAGGAGGGTCTTGCTTTTCTTTTGACTGTGTCCTTTTACTAGGTGGCTATATTCTCCATCTTCCTACCGTCAGATTGAGAGTTAGACTCATTTTTCTTGTTTGAATTATCACTCTTACGTTGTGATCCTTTGATAACTCTTTTTCATTTTCTGACTCTGTCTTTCTCCTTTTGTTACTTCAAGGCTAATAAGGCATAGCGGTCATCAAGATTTTCAGCATTGGGATTTAACATCGTGGTTGCTACTAAGTGTCTTCTGTGACCGTTGATGTGCTAATTGATATCGTAAAGGCACGATCCACTAGTTTCTCAGCAATGACCAGCAGAGTTTGTTGTGAAAGATTTTGCTCAAACTCTTAAGCCTTGAGTTCTGAAAATAATGTCCAGGACAAAAAGAACTAAGATTAGAACATTGTAAATAAGTGGAGAATAAAGACCACTTCGGTTTAGATAACGCTCTGAGAATCTTTATGTTCATTCTTTTTTGTTGAACATTCTCCCTAACATGTTCTTGGTATTGATTAGAATCGTAAATCTGATGTTGAGATCATCAATCTTTTCATCGGGTCATGGTGAACGTTTTGATCTACTATAGTTCCAACTCCAATTTGTGGTTTATCTTGTGAGCACCCCGAATCAGTCTGGCTAGTGCAACATAGAGTTCCTTCGCAGTTTTGCATTCCTGGACCCTTCCGACATAGAAGTCATTGAGCATGATCAGTATAGCATTTCGAGCTACTCAGTCCAGGTTGTACAACTTTCTTTCTTCTGGCGTGAAGGAGTCTTTGTCTTTTGGAACCTTCTTCCTTATGGTTGCTCCTCTGCCTCTATCAGCAGCAAACTTGATACAATCCATCATGGGCACTATAGGTCTAGTCTCCAGAACCTCTGTTATGTTGTCATGGAGTGACGCCAAGTGTCCATTCATTTTTCTATAGAGTGACGTCATTGTTCTCCACTAAGAACATAGGTATCATCCTTATACCTGACATGTAAAACATGGAGGAAAAAGGGTATAGGATGAATGAAGAAGGATGCAGATGCTAGGAAACATTTTTCAGGATCTGTTCAAGTCTTCCAATGTGTCTCAACAACGGTGATCAAAAGAACACCACTATAATGCCAATTATTGGTCTAGACACGAGGATGTAGGTGTAGACGGGGGGGGGTGAATACACCTTAGTCCATGTTTCGACTCAAACGCGAATTCATTGCTTGCCCAATGAATTCAACTTGTCAAGTAAGCTCTATGTTAGTCTAGAGACGAGTCTTAATATATTGGCAGGGGGGGGTAAATACACCTGAGTCCAAGTTCAAACTCGAACGCGAAAGTCAGTCTTTTAATGAATCTGATTGATGAATAATTCAGCTCACCAAATTAGCTTTTTGATCGCGTGGGCAGAGTGGTTCAGGATACTGAACACTGTCTACTAACTTCAGTCAGTCTAGAGTAAACTCATTACTAGAAGTTGTGTTGAATATGTGGTACTAATTTTATCGTGTCCTTTCAAAAAATGTTTTCACCGAAATAGTTTATATATTCTTGTGCGTATATTCCGGTTTTACTGAAAATCCAGACACATGAATTTTGTAAATCAATTTTATGCATGATGAATAGTTAACCAATAAAAAAGTAAGTGGCATAGAAAATTTTTAAAATGGTTTGGATAATCAAGATCCTACGTGCACTGTCCTGAATTACCAGGAGGTCTTGAATTAATTATACTGAACAAGTCTCCGTCGATCCATTTACTAGAAAGATCACTAGTTATAGTCCTAGCGACTTTACAAAATGTTCAAACACAAGGTTTGAGATTCTCCAACGAAGAAGGAGTTCTTACAATAAGAACAGTTCAAGATATGAACTCTTTTGATGTCTAAGCATATGATCTATTAAGGTTAGCTCAGAATAGTGAATGCGAACTAGAATACACTAGAGTGAAGAACAATTTAAGGTATCTATCTATGTAGAAAGTTCTTCGCTGAATTTTCTTTGAGGATGCTAAAGCTTTGAGTACGTGAATGCTTGATGTTCCCAGTATCTTCAATGTTCGAAGACCGACCTCTTTTTATAGTCTTTACTGATGGAAAGATCTATTGGAGAGAACCTAGCCACGAGTAAAAAACGAAAGGAAAAAAACCATCTCGAATATTTGTTACTGTAGAGATTCTCTCTTATTTAGTCTTGAGGACAGTTTTATATTAGTGCAAGTACAGTGCTTGCAAAATCCTAATTGGTCGAGGTTGAATGGTTGGTGAAACTTGTTCAAATTTCAAGACTGATGTTGAGTTAACTTCCTCTGATACCACATACACTTTGACTGAGTTGTCCTCGAGTGACATTCTTCTGAGAGATTCAAACTGTAGTCCTATTATGTTTCACTAATGTCCAACACACATTCAGTAGGTTTCTAAAAAACCATACTTAGTCTTCAATGCTAAGTCCAACTAGTTGAGAAAGATACACTACTGAGCCTATCAGCTACTGAACCCTATCTGGCCTACTAAGTTCCTAACATTCTGAGTTACATTATATTGGTTCATCACTCAACAAGGGGTTTTGGGATCTTTAATTCTTATACTAAATCATCACCTAACAATTTTTCCCTATTTGATTATGCTAAAACCATTACAAAATAATAATAATAATAATAATAATAATAATAATAATAATAATAATAATAATAATAATAATAATAATAATAATAATAAATAAATAAATAAATAAATAAATAAATTACAAATATAATAGGCTATAAGTATATATGTGAGTGTGTGTTGATCACTTAGGTGATCAATAGTGTTATAAGTAAATCCAGTAGCCATAGTGACAATGAGTAGTTTTCTTGGCCAAGCGTGATACCGATTTCATTAAGGATGTGAAAGTTACAAGTACAAAAATCATGCTATCACTATAGAAACCAAAAAAAAATTAAGACTAATCAGCTGCTCTTCTGAAATCTGAACTTCTGAAGCTTACCTTTAAAGTAAGTTGATTTCGCCTCTAGCGGTTCAAGACCATATACCTTGAAGATGTCTAACCTAAATTGTTTGATGGCTGCTTGATCTTCCTTGATGTTCAGGAAGAGATATTTCTTGCCCATAGCTATTCTGACTTCTTCTTCTATCTCCTTCATGCAGATATTTTCTTCTAAGGTCATAGGAGGAGAAAGAGTTTTGTATGTTAGCACTTTCAATGGTAGACCAGCTTTTTCCAATAGCTCCTTAACTTCGATATAGAGGTCTGGATCAGCTATAGATAATATCTCTTCAAAGAATTGAGAAGCATCCCTTGACATATCCCATGATTTCGAACTGTGAACGCTCTTGATAAAATCGACTATGATATCTTCCCATCTCTAATTCAACTTCCACGACATCCATTTATCAGTACGTGGTATATAGTGTTTTTTAAGTGATTTATCTGAACTCCTTATCTATAGAATTTTGATGTAGTAGGGATTTCTTTGCTCTTTTGAGGAACACGCTCTCTGGATTCCTTTTCAGTTCTCTCTTTCATAGCTTTTAGTTCAGCTAGTCTTAATCTCTCTCTTACTTTGCTGACCTGTCTTGCTTCAGCAGTAATATCAAGTACTCCATTGCATGTGTCCTATATAGATTTTGCTTTAGCTTCTTGTTCCTTACTTAATGCGGTCGAAGGAACATGTTGTTCAAGAGGACTCTTAGATTCAGCTTCTGAGTCTTTGGCTGTCGATTCAGGTTCTTTAGATTTTCCAGCTTCCTTGGCTTTATCTTCTTTAGCTTTAGCAACTTTAGCTCTTATTTGCCTCGAAATGACTATTCTTGCTTTCTTCGGCATAGCTGCTATAATAGTTATAGGCTTCTTCTGAGTTTTCTTTTTAGCAGCTAAAGCCTCTTCTTTAGCTTGCAATCTTTTTGCCATCTTTTCTGTCATATGCTTGTCGTTTTTCAGCAGTTTGAATTTTAGTCGAGGAGTAGGAGATCTATAAGCTTGTTTCTTGGCGTTATCTTCTGAGCGTACTGGCTCATCTTCTTCATCTGCCTCATCAACAAATCTAGCTATCTCGTCAATAGTTGTATCCTGAGCTGAGGACCCTTCCCCTGATACTGGCCTCTCTTCTCCTATTTCTTTCTCTTTATCCTTCTCTCCTCCCCCTTATTCTGATAATGATTGTCAGATCTTGTTCTTTGATATCCTCAACTTCTCCTTTACCATCACTGTTGGGAGATGATTCAGTAGCATAGTATTAGAAGATTTGAATGATCTCAAACCCTAAATTGATTGGTGAACCATTGAGTTGTAATTGTATTGCCTCTGTCTCTGAGAGTTTCAGACTTAGTAGACATTCTTTCAGCATGGTTCGGGGCGCTCGTTCCGTCTCGCCGACTCTTCGCAGACTATCGCCTCGGCACCATAGAGTGAAGACTCGCAGTGCTTGGACTCAAGCAGAGCAAAGATACCGAGAGGTATTCATACTCGGTAGGCTTTGGACTCGACAGAGCAAAGATATCGAAAGGAGTCAATGGAACTGGACTCAGCAGGAGCAGTTCACTGAACTCAGAGTTGACCTTCAGTAGAGATGGACTCAGCAGGAGTATACTACTGAACCAAGGTTAGACTCAGCAACGGCCAAACAATCTCCCTGACTGTCAGTGATCTTACTTGTTAAATTAGTAGAGTCAAACGAGGTACAGAGAAGTCAGCTTCAGATCTGGCTTGAAGTCTGTCTCAACTACTTTCTACAGCCTCGACCAATGACGAGCAGCCAGCTGTCCACTTTCTGATTAAAGCTACAAGTCAACATATTTCCAAAAATGGAGGGAAATGACTCTGCCAGATTTCTTTGAAAGAGCCGTTAGCTACCTAAAAGTGAGTGACCCATGGATCATCATCTCCAACGGATCTTTCCATGAATCATCTCTATAAATAGAGGGAAGAATTCAAATCGAAGCTTACGAGACCAAGAACACACACGAGCGATTACGAGCAAACACCTACCGACTTAAGCTTTCCGCAAGATCTTCAGAGAACTACTTCAAGCAAAAGGCGACATTCTTGCTCAAAGGGAACCAAGCTGAATTAGATTCAAAGCCTCTAGTATCCAACCGATTGAACACGAATCCAGAGAGATTATTCCTCACTGTTCGTCGCTCTAGAAGCCACTTCCTTGATCCCTTCCCTCTAACCTAAGCTCAGCTGAACATATCTATAGCTTAGATCGAAGGAGTTCATCCCCGAACTGTTCTTTACTGTAAAGAAATCCTTCATACTTGGAGAGTTTGTCAAACGCCTTAGTTTGATCCTTGTAAACTGAGACTTGCTCAGTATAATCTTCAAGACCAGTGTTTGTCCAGTGCACAAAACAACTGAGACTAATTCAGTATAATAAAATAGCCTCCTGATCTTTTTGGGACAGTGGACGTAGGATTGTTTATATCCGAACCACTTTAAAATCGATGTGTTCTGTGTGCTCTGTTTTACCGTTGCATTGATTTCTGTTCATACTGAAAATATCTTTCAAAATCATTCAACTGTGTTTCAGCAAAGCTTAAAATATTGCACTAATATACTGAAACAGTTTTAATAAAAACGTTCTAGCTCAACTGAATTGGGCATACATGTTTCCGCACTCTACTGAATTTTTACTGAACGGTACTGAATTTTGACTTCAGTCACCTAGCAGGCCTCAGTATAGTCAGTCACTCTGCCACGCTATTCAGAACACCTTATCTAGTGTACTGAATTTATTCAGCCAGGCACTCTCCTGAAAAAGACTGTTTGCGTTTTAAGTTGAGAAAGTTTTTAGGTGTATTCACCCCCCCCCCCTCTACAACTGAACGTTTATCTCGGGACCAACAATTGGTTTCAGAACGGGAGTTCTCTAAGACTCTTGTTATCTGAAACTGGTCTACTAGAACGGATCCTGAAAACATTTTCACTGCATATCATTCTTCATTCATATCACTATTTAAAATGTCTGATATGTTAGGAATTAGGATTGGTACCCATGTACTCAGTAGAGAACTACGTGGTATAGTGAGTCATAATTGAAGCACATCTGACTTCCCTCCACGACAGCATGATAGAGGTCTTGGAAGACGGACCTATCATTTCTATGATTGATAGCGTCGAAGTCCAGGATCCAGCACAAGGAGGAGGTATGGTGACCGGGAAGAAGATCCCCAAAGACAGAAGCCTTTTCACTCCTGAAGAGAAAAAGCTTCACAATCTAGACCAGGTTGCCAGAAACGCCATACTGACCACCCTGAGTGATTCCTATCTCGGAAGAGTTCAAGACTGCAAGTCCGCAAAGGAACTCTGGGATGCTCTGGCGCTACTGAGTCAGGGGACTCAGAAGATCAAAGCTAACAAACTAGCATTGGAACTTCAAAAGTTGGAGAGACTTTCTCTCATGCCTAGCGACACGATTGAAGATCTCAATGTCAGATTTACGAATCTGATGAACACTATCAATGGGATGGTAAAGACATTCTCCAACCGAGAAATGAATCTCAAAATCTTGAGATCACTGCCGGACGGACATTTGACTCCATTTGCTACATTGCTTAGACATTCTGACCTTGATATTGTTTTTTCTAATCATATTTTTCAGAATTAAAAGCTGAGGAGTTCGAGTTCGGCCTACCCCAAAGGAAGCAGCGAGCTGAAGCTGACACTCAGATCGACCATGCCTTCAAAGCATCAGTCATCACAGCAGCTCCAGCATCTAGCAAGGCTGAGCCTTCAATCAGTGATCTACATGAAGGAAACCTAGCTAAGAAATATGCACTGCTTGCCGTGAAGTATCAGAAGGAAAGGTAGAGGTGCAGAAAGCTCTCTAGAGTCGTCGGAGACTCAAAGAGTAAGTCTGAATATACACCCAAGCGCACTCCTGAACCGCATACTTCTGATTGCAGGAAACAGGAGGATTAAGCACAGTCGAAAGACAGTGAGAGCAAAGAAAGCAAAATCACCTCCTGCTACAACTGCAAGAAGCCAGGACACTTCCAATACAACTGTCATGAGCTCAGTACAGCTGAGAGAGCAGCACGAAAAGCTCGAAGGGATAACTTCATCAAAAAGCATCAAACATATATTGCTGGTGAACTCTCAGACGACTCAGATGAAGTCGACTCCTTCATGGATTCATCAGACGATGAAGCGACATTCATGGCCGTAGAGCTTGAAGAAGATGCTGAAAATTGTCTTATGACAGGAGAAGAGGATGAGGTAAACTCTCACGCTCCATTTACCTCCTCTTCACACTGCACACACGACAGCATTTCAGGTGCAGATGAGAATCTAGACATCGCGATCGCATATGAAGAACTACTCGACGAGCAGATTCAGATGAGCCTGCAGCTCAGTAAGACTCTTCAGGAGTTGGATACCCTGAAAGTGGAGAATCAGAGACTTTCTCGAGAGATTCGAAGTTACTACGAGTCGAAGGACTTGTGTTGAGACTCAAGGAGGAGATAAACTCTCTGATGGCCAAGTCTCAGCATCAAGAAGATCAGATCTCAGCACTGACCAATGACTTAACTTAGAAGGATATTGAACTGAGTCTACTGAAGCAAAAGTTCTCAGAACATCAGACCGAGCATGAAATGCATAAGAAGAGTGACGATGTCTAGAGGAATCTGATGACAGAGCGATACATGGGAGCTCAGAAAAAGCTTGAGGTGATGCTAGCCAACACATTGCAAGGAGGGACTCGGGTTCACCCACGGAGCCTCCTCATCTGCTCCCGTACGCTCAGAGAATCGGCTAACTGATAGGTTTGTTCAGGGGGAGACTATCAATGCTGAGATCCTGAACCCCTTAGCAAAGAACAAACAGAAGATGAAGGAATCTCATCATAGCTATCAGCATTCTTACAAGATTAGCTCAAAATCACCCCAGTTCAGTTAAGGGGGAACCAACAGAGTTAAGTGGGTTGATCAGTATGGATCTCCACAGCTGACACATCCAGCTCAGTATGGGTCATATTATTATGATCCTATAGTCAGGAGAGGATCCAAAAGTCAGAAGAAGAAGAAGAAGAAGAAAGTCGTTCAGAAGGCTAACGTCAGCAGTCCACCAACTCAGAAGATCAAGACTCCTGAACCAGCAAAGCCTCAGAAGTCAGCATCGACCAGTCCAGTGGTCAAGTATGTTGATCAAAGTGGGAAGAAACTGTCTGAGACCACCAGGGTCGTGAGACAGATTTGTGTTTCCAAAAGTAACATCTAAGGACCCAAAATCAAAAATAAAGGGTACCTGAATATAATTTTGTTTTGCAGGTGCATAAGAACCCTTGGTACGTGGACAGCGGATGCTCAAGACATATGACGTACTAGAGGAACCTAATGAAGAATCATACTGCTGAAGAAGGACCCAGAATCGAGTTCAGAGATAATGCAAAAGGCTATACCAGAGAGGCTATGGAACACTCAACATTGTAACCGCCACAGTTCCAAGAGTATCATATGTTGAAAGACTTCAACATAATCTTCTCTCTGTTAGTCAATTTTGTGATAACTTGAATAGAGTGATCTTTGACGCTGGTTTATGTGATGTCATTGATAAATCTACAGGGAAAACAGTGTTATCAGGTTCGCACAAAAAGAATATCTACATAGCTGACTGGAACTCAGCTGAACCTGAAGCATGCTTGCTGTCGAAGAACGACAACAGAATGGGGTGGCTCTGGCACAGAAGACTCAGCTATCTAAATTTCAAGACGCTCAACAAGCTCGCTAGAAATGCTCTAGTAAGAGCACTGCCGAATGAAGTATTCAGCAAAGACACTCAGTGTGAAGCATATATGAAGGGAAAGCAAACAAAGAAGAAAAATCCACATGTTCCATCGCCTTCCAATGATGGAATCCTTCAGCTGCTACATATGAATTTGTTCGGTCCAGTCCTTCTAGTGACGATCAGAGGCAAGAAGTATGCTTTAGTGGTCATTGATGAATACTCGCGCTACACGTGGATCATATTTATTGCCAACAAGTCTGACGTCAAAATAGAGTTGTCTGCGCTTCTAAAAAGGCTCAGTGTCGAGAAGAACATCGAAATTAGAAAGATACGTTCAGACAGAGGAACTGAGTTCCTGAATTCGATGGTGGAAGAGTTCTGCAAAGCTGAAGGCATAGAGCATGAGACGTCTGCTGCACGCACGCCTCAACAAAATGGGATTGCTGAGAGGAAGAACAGAACACTCAAAGAAGCAGAAAGAACCTTGCTCGTAGACTCAGGACTCCCATCTAAATTCTGGGCAGAAGCAACTGATGCTGCATGTTACACTCAGAACAAATCTCTACTGACAAAGCAGCATCAGAAGACACCATATAAATTATGGAACGACAGGAATCCTTTCTTATCTTATTTCCATATTCTTGGGTGTTCGTGTTTTATCCACAATAATGGAAAGGATCAGTTAAAGACTTTTGATAGCAAGTCAGACCAGGGAGTCTTCTTAGGATACTCCCGGGTCAGCAAAGCCTTCAGAGTTTTTAACTACCGGACCGTTTGCGTGGAGGAAAACCCTCATGTTCTTTTTAATGAGTTTGCTACTAAAGACAGGAGTAGAAACTCAAAATCAGAATCTGAGGACATCAGTAAATAACTACAGGATCTGAGCTTAAAAGACAATGTTGAGAAGATCCAGTTGTGTTGGGATGATGATTCAGAAGAGGAAATTAAAGATAAGACTACTGAATCTCAGCCAGCAGCAGACGTAGCTGAACAGATTGACTACTGAACATAGTCAATCCCAGGTAACTCCGGTCGATGAAGAAATCCAAGTGGTAACTGAGACCTCTACGGAGAATAATAATTAAAGGGGAACAAATGAAGTTCCTGAGCTAAATGCCCCTGAACCTGGTGACTCAATAGACCCAACTCTAGTAACTGATTTACTTCAATCTCAGAATAGTACAACTGAAATGCCTAACTCACCTACTATCTGTGTTGAACAAATTTCAGATGAAGAGTTAAAACATCGTCGATCGTGGCTGGACGCTCACACTTCTGATTTAATTATTGGAGATCCTTCAGCAAGTGTAATGACAAGATCCAGATTCTGTCTGGGAGAAAGCGCACTATATTCATGCTTCTTGTCTACTGAAGAACCTCAGTCAGTTGAGGACGCACTTAAGGATGCTGATTGGATCATCGCCATGCAGGAGGAACTGAATCAGTTCACGAGAAACGAAGTATGGGAGCTTGTTGATAGACCCCGACATCAACATGTGATCGGAACTAAATGGGTCTTGAAAAACAAGCTAGATGAAAACAACGTCATAGTAAGGAACAAAGCAAGACTCATAGCAAAAGGCTACTGTTAAGCCGAAGGGATAGATTTCGACGAAACTTTCGCTGCAGTTGCAAGATTGGAGGCAATCAGACTATTCCTAGCCTACGCAACACATCAACGCTTCAGAGTTTATCAAATGGATTTGAAGTCTGCATTCATGAACGGCGTGCTGAAAGAAGAAGTCTATGTAGAACATCCTCCCGGCTTTTAGGAGGGACATCAAGTTTATAGACTCAGAAAGGCTCTGTACGGGTTACAACAAGCACCCAGGGCTTGGTACGATACCCTGTCAGAGTTTCTTCTTCAGAAAGGTTTTCAGAAGGGCACATTAGACCGTACATTATTCAGCATTCGACTGGATGACGACATATTACTTGTGCAGATCTACGTAGATGACATTATATTCAGATCAAAGAATGTCACTATGTGTCAACAATTTGAGAAGATGATGAAGGACAAATTCAAGATCTCAATGATGGGAGAGATGAATTATTTCCTCGGATTTCAAGTCAAACAATCAGAGAAGGGAACATTCATCAATCAAGGCAAATACACTCGAGACCTCATAAAGAAATTCTGTTGCACATCCGGCAAACCAATCAAGATCCCGATGAATACGAATATGAAAATCGATCTTGATAAAGTGGGTGTATCAGTAGACCATACTGAATTTCACGCTATAATTGGTTCTTTATTATATCTAACTACTACTAGACCTGACATAACTTATGATGTAGGTGTCTGCGCTCGATTTCAGGCGAATCCTAAGCAGAGCCATATGGACTCAGCAAAGAAGATTCTCCGCTATCTTAGAGGAACACCTAACATGGGTTTATGGTATTCAGCAGATGATAATACTGAACTAACTGGTTATTCTGATACTGACTATGCAGGATGTAGGATTGACCGAAAATCAACTTCGGGAATTTGTCAGTTCCTTGGCGGTAAGCTGATCTCATGGTTTTCAAAGAAACAACATTCAGTAGCGACGTCAACTACTGAAGCTGAATACATGGCTGCCAGAAGTTGTTGCGCCCAACTCATTTGGGTGAGACAGCAGCTTCGCGATTATGGCCTCATTCAGAATGAAGTGCCGATCGTCTGCGATAGCTCTAGTGCAATTGGAATCACTCGTAATCCTGTACTTCATATCAGATGCAAGCACGTGGACATAAGACACCACTTCATTCGTGACCATGTTGAAAAGAAGTATATCAGAATGGAGAAGATCCATACTGACCATCAAAGGGCTGATATACTGACCAAGCCTCTGGCTAAAGGCAGATTCAGAGAACTTTTAGTAGAGCTAGGTCTGCTGGACCCTACTGACTCCAGTCAGTAAGTGGATTCAGGAGAGGAGCATTCAGCAAGGGAGAATGTTCACTCTCAGTACTGAACTCATTCAGTACATGGAGATTCGACAACCATCTACATGAGGTATCAGCTGACTACGATGTTCGGCTGACAGGTTTACGTATCTCTTTTCAGTAGCCAATATTATATTAAATGCATTAATGATTCTGATTCAGCATCGTATTCAATGCCTTAAGAGAATATCATTTAATATAACGGTTTTCATTAAATACACGACATTCTATGCTAAGATTGTTGAATTCTGCCGCATATTAAATGCTTGTCTTGTCAAGTTACTTCTTTGGCTATTTACAACTGTAAGTTGACTTAGGCGGCTAGTTTGATCATTGCCTATTTTATAACATTAAATCCTGACCGTCCATCTCATAAAGCAGTTTTAAACTGAACCGTCGATATTAAACTGTTCATCTTCTTGATCATATATATCACGTTCAAAGTTGAAAAACCTTCATTTTCACTCTCTGCAACTAAAACCCTAGATTTCTGAAAACTTAAATCCATTATTTGCAAACTGCTTTCAAAATTATTTCTCAGAAGTTATTACGGTAAAATTACTTGCATATTCAGTATCCCATGCTTACTTGTCATATTTTTCCTATACTGATATTAAATGTTGCAGATTCTAGATATGGCAGAGAGGAATGTCGTTGTTGCTACTCCGGCCAACATAAAAATCCTTGAGAAGGATCAAGTTTGGTGCGAGCCGATCATGGAGTTCGACACCTGCGAACTCGAGATTATGATGAATGTGTTCGAGGAGCTGAGGGCGTTAGGCCTCGAGGGATTTTTATCGAGGAAGCAAGCCTTCTTCCTTCCGCGCCAGGTTTCAGACCTATATTTAAACTCCGACTCAGTAGACGGAGATATCGTGGGGCGCTTCATTATACATCACGTCATCGACCCCGCCCGTACTTAGTCAGAGATTAAGCAGGTGTCTCTTATGCAAGCTCTCCAGAGGAGCTTTCAGTTGCCTAGCACAGGGATCAGTGTCGCTGGCTATAAGCACGACATGATCGATGAGTACTTGGAAAATTTTTTGTGGCGAGCCGACGATATTTAGGGCCGTATTTCCTAAAAACTCCATGCTGCCGAGATACAGAGCACTGGCATACATAGTCACTCAGATACTGACTAGCCAAGCTGGCTCTTTTGACCAAGTATCCAGACCGATGCTCCAGATGATGATGGCCATCTACGATAGAGCTCAGGTCACCGGACAGAATTCTTTTTGAAAGAATTTCAAACTCAGGCTGCTAAGTTCGATAAGATCACGAACAGCCTAACTGTCAAGGGAAAGCTTCTCTATGGGATTAAGCTGACGGTAATGATCGAGGACTTCTGTGGTGCTGACCACATCACATACGCAGATATGGGGTATTTCAACCCTATGAAGATCAGGTTTCATAGCAAAGCAGCAGCCCTACAACAGATTGGGGCAGGGCCTGCTGAGAAAGGGACGAAGAAGTCCACTCCGACTAAGAAGAGGTCACCGCTGAAAACTGCTCAGAAGACTCCGCCGAAGAAGCATAAGACAAATTCTGAACCAATTATCATTCCTCCCTTCCGACTGCGAGATGACTCAGACTCTTCTGAGAAAACAGTCTCAGTAGACAAGGCAGTCTCCACTGAAAGGGAAATGACAATGGAACAGGGGTCCGATGCTGAGCCGTCTACACCCATCTCTCAGACCTCGCTGGACGTTCCACCTATCAGCAGCATCCCTTCTGCTGAGAAAGTTTTGTCTCCAATTAAAGTAGAAGACTCGGAGACAAGCTCAGAAGCCAAGAAAATTAGATTTGAGGTTGAAGCTCTTCAGAATAGAGCCTCCCGAGAAGTCTCAGAGGCCATACCGGAGATCTCAAGTCACTCTGACTTGGTTTCTCTTGCTCGGCAGGCCAGGCTTCACATGCTTATCAAGTTCCAGGAATGGTCTTCTCTGAACAAGCTCATCCTACACCATACCTGCGAATAGTTGCATGAACAGGAGCTGATTCTCCGCTAACAGATATGCTATTTCTGAGCCTGCGGACATTCGTTCCTTGGAAGATTTAAGGGCGGCTACGCTGGCTATTCTGAACGATCGCATTCCTACCGCAACCGCGCCTTCTGATGGGTCTGATCCCGATGATCAGGACCCGCTCAGTGATACAGGCCCTGAGATGCCTGTTGAGGGAACTCAACTGGAGGAGGGTGCCCAACCCTCAACTGCTGCACTTCCACTCAGCATCCTCCCTCCAGTAAATTTGGCTGCTGGAAACTCTCTGGCTGTGGACCCTGAACAGCTGTTGCTGTGGTCTGCTTTCGAGGTTACGCCCAGCTCGAAGAGCCGACGGTCTAAGACAGTCACCAAGGCCTTAAGGAGTCAAGGATCTCAGAATAGACTACTGGTCAAGGCTGTCCACAGGACATGGAAACAGTCTACTCTTGCTCAGAGTGAGGAGATGAAGAAGCTGAGGAACTCTATTCAAAATTCAGCAGCTCCTGACTTCTCAACTATTCTCACCAATGCCTTATCCACTTAGAGAGCAGAGTTTGAGAAGCAACGAGCATCGCTGGAAGCTCCCCAGAAGCAATTACTAGAAGATTATAAGGCAGCTCACTCAGCACACACTGCAAATATTTCTTCACTGGGTCAAGCTTCAGAGTTCATAATTCAATCACTTCAGAAGACTCTAGAAGAAAATATTGGTGCTAAGTTGCAAAATATTCAGACATTGGTGGATTCCTCTCATAAGAAATACAGTGATGGTCTAATCATTGAGAGGAACGACCTCCACCAATGGTTTGAGACGATGCAGAAGGCCTTGGACATGCTTGCATCTGCCTTTGACAGATTGAACAAGAAGATTGTTCAGGTCCCTACCCTTGGCTCAGCTGATGATGCCAAAAAGGGGGAAAGGACACCAAGGGGGACAAGGTCAGTACGTAGAGCAGCTGGACGAAAATCAGCTCCCACTGACCCCCAAGACACTTCAGGTCAGGCCCAGGGTGTCTCAGGCGCAGGTGATGTAGGGCGCACTGAGACTGGCCCATGCGGCTCAGGACCAAAGGATTCAACAACCCAGACTCCTATTGAACATATTCAGGAGGTTGTTGACTTCCTAGAGGACTCAGATGAGGATGAGTCTCCTCTGCCTCCTCTAATGGCGGGAAAGGGGAAGAAAAAGCTGAAAATCCCAACCCCACCACAGAAAGGACCACCCAAAAGATACATCAGTCCTGAGGAGCAAGCTCAGATTGAGGCTGGCGAAAAACTTGCTAGGGAGCTTGCTAAAGCAGAAGCAGTAAACAAACCGAAGAAAGCTCCGGCAAAGGGAAAAACAAAGGTCTCAAGGGGAAAGAAGCCAGGGACTAGGCCTCCCCCAAGAAAACTGAGAATCGGCTGAACACAGATAGCAGAAGGATAAGTCCAAGACTAGACAGCAGGGTGGAACTTCAGGTTCGAAATCCAAATTACAATCACCCGCTGAGTCAGAGGAACAACATGTTCCATCCTACGTCCCCTCAAAAAAACAAGAGCTTGAAATGAAACCCATGAGAGGCTCAGGCTTGCTGATTTAGAAGCCTTGAGACTGAGGACAGAGAAAGAGGCTCGAGAGAGGGTGCCTGTGAAGGACTATGAAATTCCTTACAAGTATAAGCGAGGCAAGAAGCCTACTCACCAGAAGATTCACAGGTGGCCAAGAGTTGACAAGTGGATGCCATGTGAACGGACTCAGAGATGGGAAACGCTTAAAGCTGAATTCATTAAGAGGTACTTCGCCTGGAGGTACTGGCCCGATATGCATAAGAGCAACGCCTTTGCTGAATGGCTTCTAGTGAGCGATCCTGAGATATATACCTGAGTACAGAAAGACTTAGGTGACAAGGAAGATGTCCGAGTTCCTGTTCCTAGACCTCTGCCTTCTCTAGAGAAGCTTTATGGATCATTATATACTGGAGTGATAGAAGGAGAATTCAGAAGTGCTATCCAAGCCTTAGAACTTGATGACTCTGACCCTGCTGATGTGCTGAAGATGAAGAAGCTCAGGAAGGATACCTTCCAGATGTATGGATTGCCTTTGCCAGAAGAAAAGTCCAGAGATTTCAAGGCAAGGATCCAGAGTTTCATGAGATAGATAGCTTCTTTCTATCATATTTTGTTTCTTAGAATAGCAAGAGATGTATTGTACTGAAATTTCTTTATCATATATAAAACATCCTTGCTGTTTGGCCCGACAATACCTTATTGTCTTCATGGCCCTGTTATTTATTTAAGCTTAACACTCAGAATCACCCAAATGATTACTGACTCACACACTCACTGTTGATATCTGTGTTTGTTTGTTTTTACTTAGATTGATAGACTCTTCTTGTTAGAAGCATGGGAAATTTATTGTATAAGGATTCATAGGGGGAAATTATTGTTAGATATTATGTATAGGTTCTGATACTGGTTCCTATATCCCTCAGTAGATTAGAACTTGACGAACAACTCCACTGATTCTACTTGTAATATTTGTAAGGAGTTTGTTTCTGACAGTTTGTAGTGTTAGGTTTTGGCATCATCAAATAAGGGGAAATTGTTGGGAGATGATTCAGTAGCATAGTATTAGAAGATTTGAATGATCCCAAACCCTAAATTGATTGGTGAACCATTGAGTTGTAACTGTATTACTCTGTCTTTGAGAGTTTCGGACTCAGTAGACATTTCTTTCAGCATGGTTCAGGCGCTCAGTTTTGTCTGTTGACTCTTCAGTAGACTATCAGCCTCAGTACCATGGAGTGAAGACTCAATAGTGCTGGATTCAGTAGGAGCAGCATACTGAAAGGACTCAGTGGAACTGGACTCAGTAGGAGCATTTCACTGAACTCAGAGTTGACCTTCAGTAGAGTTAGACTCAGCAGGAGTATACTAATGAACCAAGGTCAGACTCAACAACGGTCAAACAGTCTCCTTGACTATCAGTGATCTTACTTGTTAAATCAGTAGAGTCATACGAGGTACAGAGAAGTCAGCTTCAGATCTGCCTTGAAGTCTATCTCAACTACTTTCTACAGCCTCGACCAATGACGAGCAGCCAGCTGTCCACTTTCTGATTAAAGCTGCAAGTCATCATATTTCCAGAAATGGAGGGAAATGACTCTGCCAGATTTCTTTGAAAGAGTTGTTAGCTACACAAAAGAGAGTGACACATGGATCATCGTCTCCAACGGATCTTTCCATGACTCATCTCTATAAATAGAGGGAAGAATTCAAATCTAAGCTTACGAGACTAAGAACACACACGAGCGATTACGAGCAAACACCTACCGACTTAAGCTTTCCGCAAGATCTTCAGAGAACTACTTCAAGCGAAAGGCGACATTTTTGCTTAAAGGGAACCAAGCTGAATTAGATTCAAAGCCTCTAGTATCCAAGCGATTGAACACGAACCCAGATAGATTATTCCTCACTGTTCGTCGCCCTAGAAGCCACTTCCTTGTTCCCTTCCCTCTAACCTAAACTCAGCTGAACATATATATAGCTTAGATCGAAGGTGTTCATCCCTGAACTGTTCTTTATTGTAAAAAACTACTTCGTAGTTAGAGAGTTTGTCAAACGCTTTAATTTGATCCTCGTAAACTGAGACTTGCTCAGTATAATCTTCAAGACCAGTGTTTGTCCATTGCACAAACCGACTGAGACTAACTCAATATAATAAAATAGCCTCCTGATCTTTTCGGGATAGTGTACATATGATTGTTGATATCCCAACCACTTTAAAATCGATGTGTTCTGTATGCCCTGTTTTACTGTTACATTGATTTTAGTTCATACTGAAAATATCTTTCAAAATCATTCAACTGTATTTCAGCAAAGCTTAAAAGATTGCACTAATATACTGAAACAGTTATAATAAAAACATTTTCTAACTCAACTGAATTGGGCATACACGTTTCTGCACTCTACTGAACTTTTACTGAAGGGTACTTAATTCTGACTTCAGTCACCTATCAGGCCTCAGTAGAGTTAGTCACTCTACCACGTGATTCAGAACAACTTTTCTGGTCTACTTAATTTATTCAGCAAGGCACACTCCTTAAAAGGACTGTTCCCATTTTAAGCTGAGAAAGTTTTCAGGTGTATTCACCCCCCCTCTCCACCTGAACATTTATCTCGGGACCAACAACCACGTTCCCCCTTTTGGGCATCATCAAGCTTATAGATAAGAGTTGAAAGGTTGGTCACCTGATGAGTTAGGTTTTCAACTGAATTCTGAAGAGTGTTGATTCGAGCCTTAACATAAAAAACTGCATCAGTGTAGGATAGCCATTCTTTGCCATGCTTAGTCTAATGAATTTTAGAAATTCATCTTTATCTGTTGCGTGCTTCTAGAGAGAGTCATCTAGAAGACGTGATGATTCTTCCTTTACTAGCTTCATTGTTGTGGCTTCTTCAGTCACTACTATAGAGACACTTACTGTTGGGAATTTATTGCCCTCTTCTGTGATTTTTCGTAACTCCGGCATAGCTACAAGCAACTTCTCAGTGACATTCTGGTTTGTTCCCCAAGTATCTACTGGAATTGAGCGTCGAGGTCTATCTTATGAGCTTCTATTGCTCTCTAGAGGATCTTATCACTATCTGGAGTTGGTGGAGTACTGATCATCTTTACTTCAGTTGTCAAGGCACTCAGTGTCTCAGATTGAGCCTTAGTGTATTGAAACCATTTACTGTGAACGTCCTTTGCAAGAAGTTTGTTCTTGTCCCCTTGCCATTTCAGGCTTTTGCTTAAGCTATTTGCAAAGATATTTGTAATTTCTTTTTCCTGATATCGAGACTTGCTAACTCCCGGCTGCATTTTTGAAGATGTAGTTGCAGCTTCGATGGCACCCGATGGAGGCGGTGGGGGTGTATCATCGTGTTCACTGAGAGATTTACCCATAATAGATTATCCCTGATATTCATCCTTGGCTGTTGAGTCCTTGTCAGCTTCATCGTTCTCATCATAACTCTATGACTGAATTAGGGATTTAGTCCCTTCCTTCAGACTAAAAAATAACAACATAGTGGACCTCAGATCATCTATGGACGCAATATCAACAGTCTCTCCATAGCTTATTTTCGTCCTAAATTGTTGTTCTTCGGACATCAATGTAGGTACAATCCTTAGTTTGATCATCTCATCTAGCATATCCCAATCCAAGAATCGAATACGCATCTGAACCCTAGCCTTACATGTTGTGTATACCAGATCTGAATGATCAAAGATCTTTGGTATTTTTCAGCTATTTTTTCATTGGCTTTGTTCTTAGCTGTTTGAATTGTGGCTGGTAGATTGTCTAAGACATTAGTCATAGGAGCGTGTATTCTGGTTTGTGGTTCAAAAGTGTCTCGTCTAACTAAATCCTCTTAATTTTTTCTTTCTCAGTGGCCTCTTCCTTGCAAGACTCTAAGTTCTCGATCTGCTCAGTGATAGTCCCAGGAGTTTCTGTCTTTTTGATTAATTTCCTCTCCTTAGAGGGTTTAGGTCGTGGTGCCTACGTCACTTGTGCTGAGCATTTATCTCCCACACGAAGTGTTGGTCCAGAGATGAGCCTCAGGTATTGGGGGGGGGTGAATACAGGGTGAATACACCTTATGACAAATTCTTACTCAGAACGCAAAAGTCAGCTTAGCTGAATGTTGCTAGTGAACTAGTCAGTTGGCTAATTAAACTTTCTGGAGCGCGTGGGCAGAGAGTTCGTCTACTGAGTATAGTCTAATGACTTATGTTAGTGAACAGTAGTCTAGTATCAAAAGTTGTGTGTAGAAGTGTAGGCTCAAAATATGTCGTCTCAGTTGAAAAACCCGTTTTATGCTGTTTGATTTAAAGTCAGTTATAGGCAAATGTGAACAGTAATCAATGCAACAGTAAATCAACACAAGTAATTTTTAAAGTGGTTCGGATACACAGGATCCTACATCCACTGTCCTGAACAAAGCTGGAGTTCTTGATTAGCTTATACTGAGCAAGTCTCAGTCAATCTGTTCACTGGACAGATACGTTCTTGTTTTCTTATACTGAGCAAGTCTCAGTCAATCTGTACACATGCCATATATCTACTTATAGTCGTAGTGATTTTACAATCTCAACCGTGTAGGTTTGAGTTTCTCCAACTATAAAGGAGTTCTTACAATAAGAACAGTTAACAAAGATGAACTCCTTCGAGGTTTCTAAGCTATTGGTATTACAATAAGCAGGCTTAGGTTAGAGAAGGGGAACTAAAGGATCTCTAGAGAGAAGAACTAAAAGGATCTTCAAATGAGCAATTTCTTCGTTATGTTTTGCCTTTGAGTTCGCTAGAGTATTTGATCGCTTGAGTGCTTGGTTCCTTTGATGATTCGTTGTCTTTCTGCATGAAGACTCTTCTCTATTTATATTTTTTGATTTGTGAATAGATCCATTAGAGGGAGTCTAGACACGTGTCGAATAAGATAAGAAAATGGGTCATATCGATTTTTAATATCATTGTAGAGATTTCCTCTTTTTCAATCTAGGAGCAGCTTTATGGCAGAGAAGGTAGAGTGTTGTTGGCTCCTCATTGGTCGAGGTTATGAGAGTAGGTGAGGCTTGTTCAAACTCCAAGTGTACGGTGAGTTGACTTGCTCTGAATCCTTGAACCTTCAACTGAATTGTCTCTTACTTATGCTTCTGAGATTCGTGGCTCGAATTCCTTTGCAGATTCAGTTGGTTATAGCTTATCCAACTGACTTCTTCGATATAGAGTTCCTTCGGCTGAGCGGCGGATCTTCTGTTGAATGCACCAGCTACTGAACTCTAGCCTACTGAGTCCTAACATGTTGAACTCAACTAAGCTATTACATTATCGAAGGCTCATGATTCAGCTAAGGGTTTTGGGATATTCAAATCTTATCATACTGAATCTCATCCCAATAATTTCCCCCTTTTCGATGATGCCAAAACCTTTTACAAACTATCTCTAATAACAAGGCTGACTATCTAATCAACACAATAATATACATCAAAAGTCAATAAATCTCTAATAAAATAAGACCAGAGTCTTAACAATTTCCCTCTAAAACGACTAAGAGCAATTTCCCCCGTAGAAGAGATGTAAGAACAGAAATACAGAGAGAAACACATAGATATAAGAAACCATGTGAGTGTGTGATCTGATCACTGAGGTGATCAGTAAGTGTTGAAAGATAAAGAACATAACCAAGTGACAATGAGTATTTGTCGAAAGCCAGTAGAAATAGAATATCATATTTGATTAGAGATTACAGTTACAAGATATTCTAATCTAGCATAAAGTAAGACTAGGAAGGAATCAGTTGGGCTTCTTCTTGAACTTTGTAGTCGCGCCTTGAAGTCAGTAGATTTCTTCTCAGGAAGCTCAAGACCGTAAGATTAGTAGAATTTATTCCTCAGTATCTTGATTTCTTCCTTGTCTTCATCATCATTGATGTTCGAACTTCTTCTTTTGATAGTTTATTTAATTTCTTCCTCAAACTCCTTGTAACGACTACTTCTCTAATCTAGTTACAACCTACGTTGTTATGCAATCAATAGATTTCATAACTAGACAGCCTTATCAAACTAAGGCAGCCTAGTATAGGAGCATACTCGTATGTTGGACATCTAATAGTCTCCTAGTGGTTTAATCCAATTACTCTTAAGAATAATTCTGCTAGTTACCTAGGGTGATCAAGCCTAAATTACTAGCTAGATTTATTAATTCAGAATTAACCCGAAAACTCTTCCAACTAATTATCAGCACCTAAGCCTCATGTACTGTTCACGTGTGTGTTTTACATCCTGCCGGACCACTAAAAGTTTTAGCTACTCATGAAACCGTCCCCACTGCGCATGCAAGACACTTCATAATTCAGAAATGAGAAGGTGTTATGGTGTCGAGCTCCCTTATATCGTGCTCCTCTCACCCTTTTATACGGCTGCCAATTGATCAAGAAAGTATTTAGGATTTCCTTCTCGGATAAGAAAAGATAGATAACATAAGGAAAATATCTTATCCTTTCCTTATTCACCAAGTAATCCACCCTTTTCCTTTCTCCGCTCCATTTTCAGCCAAATTCGATCTAAATCACGCCAATATAGCTGGAAAACACGTTGCCACCTCATTTCCACGTAACATGTCAAATCAACCATAATTCTTGCAAAACTGCGAACAAAAGTGCTTCTGCGCAGTTAAGTGACATTTCGGGCATAAATAATAAGGTAAGAAAATGTTGGTCCCGAGGTAAACGTTCAGGTGTAGGGGGGGAATACACCTGAAAACTTTCTCAACTTAAAATGCGAACAGTCCAATTTCGGAGATTGTCTGCTGAATAAATTCAGTAGACCAGGTAAGCTGTTCTGGATTGCGTGGACAGAGTGACTGACTATACTGAGGTCTATTAGCTGACTGATGCTAGAATTCAGTAACGTTCAGTAAGAGTTCAGTAGCGTGCAACATAGTGTAGACCCAATTCAGTTGAGTTGAAAACATTTTTAATGAAAATTGTTCCAGTAGATTATTACACCCAGTTAAGCTTTTTCTGAAACTCTGTTGTATGATTTCGTAAACGGATTTTCAGTGTGAATAGTAAATCAATGCAACAGTGAATGAACACAGCGATTTTAAAGTGGTTCGGACATCAACAGTCCTACGTCTACTGTCCTGAAAAGATCAGGAGGTTATTTTATTATTATACTGAGTTAGTCTCAGTCAGGTTGTACCCTGGACAAACGCGGTCTTGAAGATTATACTGAGCGTGTCTCAGTTTACAAGGTTTGAACAAGAATGTTAGACAAATTCTCCAATGATGAAGGAGTTCTTTACAGTAAGAATAGTTCAAGATATGAACTCCTTCAGTTCTAAGCTATGGATATATTAGTGGAGCTTAGGTTAGAGGGAAAGGGAACAAGAAGAGGCTTCTAGAGTGAAGAACGGTGAGGGATAATCTCTCTGGGTTCATATTCTATCACTTGGATGCTAGAGGCTTTGATTCTACGTAGCTTGGTTCCTTAGAGCAGTGTAATTGCCTTTCGCGTTGAGTATTTCTCCGAAGTTCTTGCGGAAAGCTTATGTCTTGTTCGTTCAATACTCGTATTCTTCATGTATCGCTCTGTGTTTTTCTTCAATTTGATTTTCCCTCTATTTATAGAGGTGAGCTATGGATAGATCCGTTGGAGACGAACTGTCCATGTGTCACTCTCTTTAGGTAGCTAACGACTCTTTTGAAATCGTGCAGAGTATACCCTCTTTTTCTGGAAAGTAGTTGACTTGCAGCTTTTTTACCAAAACTTTGACCACTGGCTGCTTGTTAGTGGTTGCGGTGTAGAAAGTTGTTGATACATTCAAACTTCAAGGCAGATACTGAAGCTGACTTCTTTGATGTGTACAACCTCGGACAACTCTACTGATTTAACTTGAAAAGTTCTAATAATCAAGGAGATTGTTGGTCCTGAGTCAAACGTTCAGGTGTAGAGGGGGGAGGGGGGGTGAATACACCTGAAAGCTTTTCTCAAACTTGAACGCGAACAGTCTGATTAGGGAGATTGTCTGCTGAATAAATTCAGTAGACCAGGCAAGCTGTTCAGGATCGCGTGGACAAAGTGTCTAACTATACTGAGGCCTGCTAGCTGACTGTTGTCAGAATTCAGTACCATTCAGTAAGAGTTCAGTATGTGCGGAATAGTGTAGGCCCAATTCAATTGAGTTGAAAATGTTTTTAATAACAATGTTTTAGTAGATTAATGCACTCAGTTAAGCTTTTCTAAAACTTTGTTGTACGAATTTGTAAACGAGTTTTCAGTATGAACAGTAAATCAATGCAACAATAAATGAACACAGCGATTTTAAAGTGGTTCGGATACCAACAATCCTACATACACTCTCCTGAAAAGATCAGGAAGCTATTTTATTATACTTAGTGTTGGTCTCGAGTGTACGGTCAGGTGTAGAGGGGGGGGGGTGAATACACCTGACTCCGATTTTCTCAACTTCGAACACGAACAAGTCCTGTTCGAGAAAGTGCCGTCTTGAAATAATTCAGGCAGACCAAATAGATGTTCTGAATCATGTGTGGCAAAGAGTCTGACTCTACTAAGATCTGCTAGCTGACTGAGTCAGAATTCAGTATCAAACAGGTAGAGTTCAGCGGTGCGGAAAAGTGTAGGCCCAAATCAGTTGAGTGGAAAAAACCGTTTTAGCAAGTCTCAGTTCAGCAAATAGACAGTTCGGTATCTCGAGAGACAGTTGTATGATTTTAAAGTAGGTTTTCGGTATGAACAGTAAAATCAATGCAACAAGTAATCAGAAAGCAATAACATGACACAGATTTTTAAAGTGGTTCGGGATATCAATCAATCCTACGTCCATTTGTCTTGAAAAGTTCGGGAGGCTATTTATTATACCCGAGTTAGTCTCGGTCGGCTTGTGCACGAGGACAAAGCCGTGGCTTGGGGATTATACTGAGCAAGTCCCAGTTTACAAAGGCATCAAACTAAAGTGTTTGACAAACTTCTCCAACTATGAAGGAGTCCTTTTACAATAAGGATTGGGTTCAAATATGAACTCCTTCGTCTAAGCTATAAGTATATTCTGTTGAGCTTAGGGTTAGAGGGATAGGGAATGAGAGAGTGGCTTCTAGATCAACGAACAGCTGAAATAAGCTTTAGGTTCGTGTATCGTCGATTTGGATAGTAGAGGCTCTTCTAACAGTTTAGCTTGGTTCCCTATGAGTTGAGAGGGTAGTCTTTCGCCGGAGATAGATCTTCAAATTCTTGCGGAAGACTTAGGGTTTTCTGGTTCTAGCTCGTTTGAATGCTTGTGTTTGTTTTCGTCGTTAAGCTTATGCGCATTCGTCTCTCTCTCTTGTGCTCTCTCTTTCAAGGCTTTGAAATGTCCCTCGATTTATAGAGCAGAGATTGGAAAAGATCCGTTGGAGACGATCTTCCTCTTTCTCTCTTTTGGTAGCTAACGGCTCTTTTTGAAGGATGTAACAGTGTCCTTTCCCTCCTTTTCTGGAAAAATTTTGACTTGCAGCTTTAGTAGGTAGAGACACGTGTATACTTGTCATTTGTCAAGGATTATGGAGTGGTTGAGACGGAACAGACTTCGAGGCATACTGAAGCTGACTTCTCTTTTCCTCGTACTTGACAATACTGGTTGTATATTCAAAAAGGTGTCTGACAGTTCAGAAGACTGTCTGCTGTTGCTGAGTCTGATCTTCATTCAGTAGAGAGACAGCTGAGGGTACTCTACTGATGGTCAGCTCGAGTTCGATGAACTACTCCTGCGAGTTCGGTTCTACCGACTCCTTCGCATATCTTGCTCCTGCTGAGTCCAGTAAATCCGAGTCCTTCACCTCCGTGCTCCGAGGCTGATAAGCTACTGACCGCCTTAACCAGAGCAGAGTGTCTATTGAGTCTGAAACCTCAGAGACAAAACAATTACACGGGAATGGTTCATCAATCAAGATAGGGTTTTGGGATCTTCAAATCTTCAGATAGGTACATAGCACGAGGCTACTGAGCTTACGGTCGGTCTTTGAAGACAGAATCATTTCCCACTAAGTATAACAAGGTCTTGAGGATAAAATTATCACCCAACAATTTCCCCCTATTTGATGATGCCAAAACCTATCATCTATGCTAACACTAAACCGTCGAAACGAGCTCCTTACATTATTACAAGTATGATCAGTGGAGTTTGTTCTTCAAGTTCTAGTCTACTCGAGAGGAGCAGGGCAAAACAATTTCCCTTTATCTAAACAATTCCCCCGAAACACAACAACTAGACTATCAGATCTAGAGAAGCAATAAGGCGACAAGTAAGATAAAGTGAGTGTGTGAGTCGGCAATCACTTCGGTGATTACGAGTGTTTAAGCATAAAACAAACACGGCCGTTTAGACAATAAGATATTGTCCGAGCCAAAAGAGAATGTATATATAAGATATGAAAGTTCGATACATTACATCTCTTTCTAAGCTAGGAAGATAAATAAATCTAATACTAAGAACGCTTGTCCTGCTTGATCCTGTCCATAAAGTTTTGCGATTCTGACTCAGGCAGGGGCAAGGCATACATTCTGTATGAGTTCTTCCTCAGTTTCAGGTATTCAGCGAAGTCTGCTGGCTCATCTTCTTCAAGTCCTCTTTTCGCGGCGGCATTCTTCACTTCTTTTTCTATTACTCCATGATGGATCGAGTCATCATTTCTTCTTGGTGGAGGTATGATTACGGGCTCGGGAACACGGACTTCTATACCTTCGAGACACGGCTTTATGCAAGTATACGTATAGATCCGGTTACGTTATCATCATCCATTACGTGTAAGCATCGGTCTTAGCCTTATCGGCCGGAACCTCCCGAAATAATTGCGCTTGATAAACTCTATCTTTGCGAGATTCCCATCTCACGAGTAAACCGAGCGAGCATCCAATTTTCGTCCTTGGCCATCTATGCGATTTCGAGATCTACGGCTTCCTGAACCTTACGTATCGATAAGGAATATCGGCTTTTGAAGGTACTCTCGGCTGGCCTCTTATTCGATGCGAATTCTCGGTGCCTCAAGGTCCGCCATATGTATTCTCTATCCGGCGGCTTCTATCTGTACGGCTTCCTCTCCTCCGTAGAGATACCTATCCATCGAGCGAAAATGGCTTCAATCTCAAGCATCTTGTTCTTTGGATCTCATATAGGAAGGTTGGTGAGGAGAGTCTTCCGAGTCGGCACAGGTCTCGGATTTCTCTTTGGATGTACCACGCTTCTCGGTATTCTTCCGTTGTTGCTCCTTTTCCTTTTCTCTATCTTCATCATCATGAATCTTGAGCTTCCTTGGAGGCAACCTAGCAGTTTTCTTTCCGCCTCGAGCTGGTGCCTTAGTTTTGCCTTGAGAGGTCTTTTCTTTAGGCTTGTTGGCAGCCTCATCTTTGGCTATCTCCCTAGCAAGCTTCTCGTCAGCTGCTATCTGAGCCTCCTCTTCAGCAGAAATGTATCTCTTTAATTTCTTTGCTAGAGGGGTCGGGAGTTCCAGTACTTTCTTCCCTTTGCCTGGAACAGGCAGTGGTAGAGGGGCTTCTTCCTCTTCTGAATCATCATGTTCAGCATACTCAGCAACCTCCTTAACAATATCAGTAGGAGTCTGGGTTACGTGAGTAGCTCTTCCAGAGCCACTTGGGCCGGTCTCTCCTGTGCTCGCAGCGGAGACACCCTGGGTCTCTTCGGTGGTCCGATGCGGCAATAGTCTGAACTTCGCTTGCGTCTGCTACTGACCTGGTTTTCTTGGCGGGATTCAGTGGAGCTTCCCCCTTAGTGAATTTGGCTGTGGGTTTAGTTAGGGTCAGCTTGGGGGTTGACTTGTCCCCTTTTTCACTGTCTTTCTTTTCTTCCCTTTTATCATTTCCTTCCCCCTTTTTGGCATCATCAATTATTACCGGAGTCGGAGTGGATACCTTTAGGTCTAGGCTTTTGTAAGAGGTTGACAGAGAGTCGAGTTTGTCTTTGATTTTTGTCAGTGCCTCATGCAGCTCATTCCTCTCAGAAGCAAGATCTTCATTGTATTTCTTGTGGGAGAGTTCAGCTGCAGCCTTAAATTCCGTCAGCTTTTTAGACACCTTATCCTCCAGAGCTTGTTGAATATTGTTGAGTCTGAGCTCAGTGGCCTGGGATAGGTTTGAGACTGATTCAGTATTAGTAGACTGAGAGGCCTTGAATTCTTCAAGCAGTTTGGCCTGTCCCTCCTGAATCACTCTGAGCTGATCTTCAAAGTCCTGTCTCTGCTTTGCCAGCGCATTTGAGACAATGGAAGAGACATCAGGGGCAGTTGAGTCGGATAGAGAGGTTTTCAGCCCCTGAAGCTCAGCGCTAGTGGCTTCAGTAGTTGTCTTCCATACTTTATGGACAGCTTTGGCTAGAGCTCTGTTCTGAGTTCCTTGGCTTTTCAGTGCCTTGGCCATGGACTTCGTCGGCCTTTGGGGCTGGGCGCTACTTCAAACTGAGATGTTAGCAAGAGCCGAGCGAGGCCTGCGGACGTTGAAGTACCAAGCTGCCGACTTCACGAGTCCAAAGATGCGAGCGGTAGATCAGAAGTTTCAGCAGTTGTATCCTTATCCTGGGGTACTCCCTCATCAGGCTTCCCAGGGCCTGAATCATGGGGTGGGTCCTGACCGTCGTGGTCAGACCCATTTGAGGGGGCTGAGCCTGAAGTCTGCTACCTATCGTGCAGTAAGGCCAGCATCGCGGCTCTCAGATCATCGAAGTTACCTAGGTCAGCAGGCCTGGAGTAGCCTATCTCGTTGCCTTAGGTGCTGCTCCTCCCGATGTAATTGGTCACGGGAGTAGTGAAGGATGAGGCGAAGGCGTGGGTGCCACTCACCGGAACCTTAGGAGCATGTGGAGCCCGGCTTTGTCTAGCAATTAACACCAAGTCTTGGTGGCCAGCGATCTTCGGTATTTGGTCAGCTATCTCTCGGAATGCTTGAGATCTGAGCGCTGAGGCTTCCATTCCGATTGATTCTTGCTCAGACGCCGTTTCTGAGTCATCAAGATCTATGTCGGACGTCTGTTTTTCAGCAGATGGCAAAGTGCTGAGTGTTGGAATATCAAGCGGGCTTTCCAGAGTTTGTATATCCGCACTCTGGCTAGGTTCAGCTGGAACCCCTTGATCCACTTCTTGAGTCTGTTCAGTGGAGACGGCCTTCTCCACCGAATGAGTCTCCTCGGAGGACTCTGACTCATCTATTAGCTGCATAGGCTGAGTAGGCTATTCAGTAGCATGTTCAGTAGCCTGTTCAGCAGCCTGTTCAGTAGTTTCCTCCGGTACAGCCTCAGATTCAGTAGGGATATCAGCGATGGCTTTCTTCGGACGTTTAGCCGATGTCTTAGAAATTTTCGCTAGAGGAGACCTCTTCTTGGTAGGCGTGGTTTGCTGAAGCGACGGTCCTGAACCGATCTGCTGAAGAGCAGCTGTTCTGTTGTGGAACCTGATCTTCTTTACATTAAAGTATACCTTGTCTTCAAAGGTGATCGGGTCATCTCCACAGATATCTTGTATCATGATGGACAGCTTCAGTACATATAGCAGCTTGCCTTTTACTGTCAGGTTGCACGTTGCCTTATCAAATTTGGCAGCTTGAACCATGAACTCTCGAAGAAAGAACTCCGTCCAGTTGATTTTTGCTTTATCATATATTGCCATCATGAGCTGGATCTTGGGTCTCGATACTTGATCGAATGAACCCTCTTGGCTTGTCAGTAGCTGCGTGACTATATAAGCTAGTGTACGGAACTGGGGCAGCATACTGTTCTTTGGGAAGGCCACTCTGAATGTGGTAGGCTTTCCGCAGAATATAGATAGATAGTCGTCTATCCTGTCATCGTTGTAGCCAACATGGCTAACTCCTTCAGCAGGCAAAGCGAAGCTTCTCCTCAGTGCTTCTTTAATTGAGATCCGCTTCAGTTGCATAGAGGCATCGCCTATGGAGTGGAAGGCAAAACGTCCAATGATGTCTCCAGATATCGAATCTGAGTTGAGGTATATCTGAGACACCTGTCGAGGAAGGAAGAAGGTAGGCTTCCTTGAGAGGAACTACTCCAATCCAGACGCTCTCAGATACGAGAAAATCTCGTCCATGAAGTCAAGGTCGCAGGCGTCAAACTCCATGACTGGTTCGCACCAGACACGGTCTTTGTCTAAGATTTCCTGCATGTTCCCTGGGGAGAGGAGAGAAATATTTGCCATTTTATCTGTCACAAGAAAAGATTATCAGTATCGTTTGTTCATAAAACAGTTAGTATAGCGATACTGAGAAGAGATAATGAGGTATAGTAACAGATTTAATAATCATACCGATAAAATTATGAGAATAGAGAAGATAAGAAGCAAGTAAAGGATTGCTAGAGATCTCAGAATTTACGGAGCAAAGGATTTGAAGATATACTAATGGCGGTTTCTAAGATATGATCGAAAATATATATCTAACGTGAAGCTGAACAGCTTTCGATCAACGGCCAAATTTAAATCTGCTTTATGATATGGACAGTTAAGATTGGATATTATAAAGAAGGTAATGATCACAGTAGCCGCCTAAGTCAAAGCCAGTTGTAATTTGCCTAAGTAGTAACTATGAGAGGACATGCATTAAATGCGTGGCAGAATTCAGCATACTTATGCATAGAATGTCGTGCATTAAATGAGAGTCGTTTTCATTAAATGACAAACTTTAAGATAATTAATACCATGCTGAATCTGAATTATAATTGCAGAATATTGTTCTATTAGTTACTACTCGAGTAGAGATACGCAAACCTGTCACTCGAACATAGTAGTCGCTGATACCTCATGTAGATGGTTGCTTTGATTCTCTACGTGCGATTATACTCGATGCGAGAGTGAACATTCCCCCCTTCTGAAATGGTCCTCTCTTGAAGACTCTTACTTGGCCCGGGGTCGGTAGGGTCCAAGCAGACCTAGCTCTACCGAAAGTTCTTTGAATCCGGATTCGGCTAGAGGCTTGGTCGAATATCGGCCCTTTGTTTGTCGGTATGGATCTTTTCCATCCCCGATATCCTTCTTTTCGACATGGTCACGAATGAAGTGATGCCTAATGTCCACGTGCTTGCATCTCGTGTGAAGTACAGGGTTCTGAGTGATTGCAATAGCACTGGTACTGTCGCAGAATATCGGCACTTCATTCTGAATGACGTCATAGTCTCATAGCTGCTGTCTCAGCCAAGGATTTGGGTGCAACAACTTCCGGAAGCCATGTATTCAGCTTCAGTAGTTGACGTGGCTACTGAGTGCTGCTTCTTTAAAAACCATGAGATCAGCTTACTGCCTAGGAACTGACAAGTTCCTGAAGTTGATTTTCGGTCAATTCTACATCCTGCATAGTCAGCATCAGAATAGCCAGTTAGTTCAATATTATCATCAGTTGGATACCATAAACCTATGTCAGGTGTGCCTCTGAGGTAGCGGAGAATCTTCTTTGCTGAGTCCATGTGGCTCTGCTTAGGATTCGCCTGAAATCGAGTGCAGACACCTACAGCATAAGTTATGTCAGGACGAGTAGCTGTTAGCTATAATAAGGAACCAATTATTGCACGAAATTCAGTTTGGTCTACTGATACTCCCTCTTTATCAAGATCGATTTTCATATTCGTGTTCATCGGGATCTTGATAGGTTTGCCGGATGTGCAACCGAATCTTTTGATGAGGTCTCGAGTGTATTTACCTTGGTTAATGAACGTTCCCTTTTCAGATTATTTGACTTGAAAGCCGAGGAAATAGTTCATTTCACCCATCATTGACATCTCGAACTTGTCCTTCATCATTTTCTCAAACTGCTGACACATAACGACGTTCTTTGATCCGAAGATAATGTCGTCTACATAGATCTGCACGAGTAATAAGTCGTCTTCCAGTCGAATGCTGAACAACGTGCGATCTATTGTGCCTTTCTGAAAACCTTTCTGAAGAAGAAACTCTGATAGGGTATCGTACCAAGCCCTGGGTGCTTGTTTTAACCCATATAGAGCCTTTTTGAGTCTATAAACCTGATGTCCCTGCTGAAAGCCGGGCGGTTGTTCTACATAGACTTCTTCATTCAGTACGCCGTTCAGGAACGCAGACTTCAGATCCATTTGATAGACTCTGAATCTTTGATGTGTTGCGTAGGCGAGGAATAGTCTGATTGCCTCCAATCTTGCAACTGGAGCGAATGTCTCATCGAAATCTATTCCCTCAGCTTGACAGTAGCCTTTTGCCATGAGCCTTGCTTTGTTCCTTACTATAACGTTGTTTTCATCTCGCTTGTTCTTGAAGACCCATTTTGTTCCAATGACGTGTTGATGCCGGGGTCTGTCAAGAAGCTCCCAAACTTCGTTTCTCGTGAACTGATTCAGCTTCTCCTGCATAGCTATGATCCAGTCAGCATCTTTAAGTGCGTCCTCAATCGTCTGAGGCTCTTCAGTAGACAAGAAGCGGAATATAATGCGCTTTCTCCTTGACAGAATCTGGATCTTGTCTTGACTTTTGCTGAAGGATCTCCAATGATTAGGTCAGGAGTGTGAGCATCTAGCCACGATCTACGATGTTTCAGCTCTTCATCTAGAATTTGATCAACACAGATAGTAGGTGAGTTAGGCATTTCAGTTGTACTATTCTGAGATTGAAGCAATTCAGTAATGAGAGTGTGATCTACCGAGTTTCCGGGTTCGGGGGCATTCGGCTCGGGAACATTAATAGATGTTCCCCCACGAGTTGTTATTCTCGGTAGTGGTCTCGGTTACCTCTAAGGTTTCTTCATCGACTGAGTTACACCGGGATTGACTGCGTTCGGGAGAGTCAATCTGTTCGGCTACTTGCGTTCTTGGTTCGATTCGATAGGCTTATCTTCAGTTTCTTCATCTGAATCATCATCCCAACAAAGCTGGATCCTTTCAGGTTTGTCTTTTAGGTTCAGATCCTGTAGCTGCGTACTGATGTCCTCAGATTCAGACTTAGAGTTATTGCTCCTGTCTTCAGTAGCAAACTCATTAAAAACAACATGAGGGCTTTCTTCCACGCAAAGGGTCCGATAGTTGAATACTTTGAAAGCTTTGCTGACTCGAGAGTATCCTAAGAATACTCCCTGATCTGACTTGCTATCAAAAGTTTTCAGCTGATCTTTCCCATTATTGTGAATAAAGCACGAACAACCATAGATATGGAAATAAGATAAAGAAGGCTTCCTGCCGTTCCATAGTTCATATGGTGTTCTCTTATGCTGCTTTGTCAGTATAGATCGGTTCTGAGTATAACATGCAGTGTCAGTTGCTTCTGCCTAGAATTTGGTTGGGAGTCCTGAGTCTGCGAGTAGAGTTCTTGCTGCTTCTTTGAGTGTGCGATTCTTTCGTTCAGCAACCCCGTTCTGCTGAGGGGTGCGCGCAGAGATGTCTCATGCTCAATCCCTTCGGTTTTGCAGAACTCCTCTACCATGGAATTAAGGAACTCAGTTCCTCTGTCAGAACGAATTTTGATTATCTTGGTGTTCTTCTCGACACTGAGCTTTTTCAGAAGTGTTGGTAACTCTGTTTTGACGTCAGACTTGTTGGCAATGAATATGACACATGTGTAGCGCGAGTAGTCATCGATGACCACTAAAGCATACTTCTTGCCTCTGATCGTCATTGGAGAGACTGGACCGAACAAATCCATATGTAGCAGCTGAAGGATTCCATCAGTGGAAGGAGATGGAACAGGTGGATTTTGATTCCTTGTTTGCTTTCCCTTCAGACATGCTTCACACTGAGTGTCTTTGCTGAATACTTCATTCGGCAGTCCTCTTGCTAGAGTGTTCCTTGCGAGTTTGTTGAGTGTTTTGAAGTTGAGGTGGCTGAGTCTCCTATGCCAAAGCCATCCCGCACGGTTGTCGTTCTTCTCCAACAGACAAGCTTCAGGTTCTGCTGAGTTCCAGTCAGCTACATATATATTCTTTTCACGCGAACCTGATAACACTGTTTTCCCTGTGGATTTATCAATGACATCACAGAAACCAGCGTCAAAAATCACTCTATTCGAGTTATCACAGAATTGACTAACAGAGAGAAGATTATGCTGAAGTCGTTCAACATATGTTACTCTACGAACTGTGGCAGTTCCAATGCTGAGTGCTCCATATCCTCTTGTATAGCCTTTTGCATTGTCTCCAAACTCGATTCTGGGTCCTTCTTCAGCTATATAATTCTTCAGTAGGTTCCTTTGGTACGTCATATGTCTTGAGCATCCACTGTCCACATACCAAGGATCTTTGTGCACCTGCAAAACAGAATTATATTCAGGTACCCTTTATTTTGCTTTTGGGTCCTTAGATGTTAGTTTTAGTGACCCAAATCTGTCTAACAACCCTGGTGGTTTCAGACAGTTTCTTTCCACTTGAGTCAACATACTTGACCACTGGACTGGTCAAAGCTGACTTCTTAGGCTGTTTAGGTTCAGGAGTCCGGATCTTCTGAGCTGGTGGACTGCTGACCTTTGCTTTTTGTGCGATTTTCTTCTTTTTCTGACTCTTGGAACCTCTTCTGACTATAGGATCATAGTAATATGACCCATACTGAGCTGGATGTATCAACTGAGGTGGTCCATACTGATCGGCCCACTTAACTCTGCTAGTTCCCCCCTTGGAACCTGGGGTGTCTTGGTACCGATCTTACGGTCGGAATCCGATGCGTAGGATGAGGTGCTTTCATCTTTTGTTTGTTCTTTCTTTGAGGGGTTCGGAACATTTGCATTGATTGTTTCCCCTCGAACAAACCTACCGGTTAGACGCACTTCTGAGTGTACGGGGGTAGATGAGGAAGCTTCCTGGTTGAAACCAAGTCCTTCCTTACAGTGCTTGGGCTTGTTGCTTGCAAGCATAGCCTCCAGGCTTCTTTTCGGCGCCCATGTAACGCTCGGTCATCGGGCTCTTCCGGACATCATCACTCTTTTTCGGTGTGTCGTGCTTGGTCCGAAGTCCCGACGGTTCTTGCTTCGATGAGCTCGGTTCAGTATCTTTCCGAGTTAAGTCATTGGTCAAAACGAAATTCGATCTTCTTGATGTTGAGACTTGGCCATCGGAGAGTTTATCTCCTCCCCCGAGTCTCAACACAAGTCCTTCGGCTTCGTAGCGGCCCGACTCTCCCGAGAAAGTCTCCGATTCTCCACTTTCAGGGTATTCAATTCCCGAAGAGTCTTACTGAGCTGCAGACTCATCTGAATTTGTTCGTCTAACAGTTCTTCATAAGTGGTAGCAACGTCCAAATTCTCATCTGCACCTGAAATAGTGTCGTGTGTGCAGTGTGAAGAGGAGTTAAGTGGTTCATGAGAATTTACCTCATCCTCTTCTCCTGCCATTAGGCACTTTTCAGTAGCTTCTTCAACTTCAAGCTCTAAGGCCATAAAAGCTGCTTCATCATCCGATGAATCCATGAAGGAGTCGACTTCTTACGAGTCGTCGAGATTTCGCCTACAATATAACATTGTCTCTTTTTGGCGAATTTCTCTCTCCCTTGCCTTGCGTCTTTGCGCGTTCAAGGCACTATCGAGCTCGGGACGGTCATATTGATAATGTCCTGGCTTTTTGCAATTGTAGCAAGCGATGACTCTTTCTTCTTTGTTTTCGCTATCCTTTGATGGTGCTGAGTCATCCTTCTTTCTGCATTCAGAGGATTGTGAGTCAGGAGTGCGTTTTGGCGTATAATCTGACTTACCTTCTATGTCTCGGTATACTTTAGTCAGTTTTAAGCGCCTCTCCTTCTCCTTCTGATACTTCACGGCGAGCAGCGCGTACTTCTGAGCGAGACTTCCTTCTTGTAAGTCGTTGAGTGAAGGTTCAGTCTTACTCGTTGTCTTGCTCGTCGCGGGAGATGCTGCGCTGACTGATGCTTTGAAGGCATGGTCAATTTTTATGTCAGCTTCAGCTCTTTGCTTTCGTTGAGGTCCTTCGAACTCAAACTCTTCTGCCTGAAGTTCTGAAAAGATATGGTCAGGAGAGACAACATCTAAATCAGAATGGCGCAATAAAGTGGCAAAAGGTGTCCAGTGTCCGTCCGGCAGTGCCCTCAGTATCTTGAGATTTATCTCTCGGTTGCTGAATGTCTTTCCCAGCCCGTTGATGGAGTTTATCAGATTCGTGAATCTGACATTTAGATCTTCTATTTTGTCACCAGGCATGAGAGACAAATTTTCCAGCTTTTGGAGTTCCAGCGCTAGTTTGTTAGCTTTTATCTTCTGAGTCCCCCGACTCAGTAGCGCTAGAGCGTCCCAGAGTTCCTTTGCAGTTTTGCATTCCTGAACCCTGCCAAGATACGAATCACTTAAGGTGGTTAGTATAGCGTTTCTGGCGACACGGTCTAAGTTATGAAGTTTCTTCTCCTCAGGAGTGAAGAGACTTCTGTCTTTGGGAATCTTCTTCCCGGTCACCATTCCTCCTCCAGCAGCTACATCCTGAGTCACGACGCTGTCGATCATAGGAACGATAGGCCCTTCCTCAAGTACTTCAGTCATACTATCGTTGAGGGACGTCAGATGTGCTTCCATCCTGACCCGCCATACCCCATAGTTCTCTATTGAGAACATAGGTACGATCCTTATACCTGACATATCAGCCATGAAGAATAATGATATGAATGTAGAGTGATATGCAGTGAAAACGATTTTTCGGATCCGTTCAAGTAGACCAGTTTCAGAACGACGAGAGTCTTATAGAACTCAGGTGGTTAGTTGAACACCGTGCGCTCTGATACCAATTGTTGGTCCCGAGTGTACGGTCAGGTGTAGAGGGGGGGTGAATACACCTGACTCCGATTTTCTCAACTTCGAACACGAACAGTCCTGTTCGGGGAAAGTGCCGTCTTGAAATAATTCGGCGAGACCAAATAGTTGTTACGAATCGTGTGTGGCAAAGAGTCGACTCTACCGAGATCCGCTGGGCGGATCGAGTCGAATTCAGTATCAAACAGGTAGAGTTCAGCGGTGTGGAAAAGTGTAGGCCCAAATCAGTTGAGTGGAAAAAACCGTTTTATCAAGTCTCAGTTCAGCAAATAGACAGTTCAGTATGCTGAGACAGTTGTATGATTTTAAAGTAGATTTTCAGTAGAAACAGTTAAATCAATGCAACAGTAATCAGAAAGCAATAACAAGACACAGATTTTTAAAGTGGTTCGGATATCAATCGATCCTACGTCCACTGTCCCGAAAAGTTCAGGAGGCTATTTATTATACTGAGTTAGTCTTAGTCAGCTTGTGCACAGGACAAAGCCGTGGCTTGGGATTATACTGAGCAAGTCCCTGTTTACAAAGGCATCAAACTAAAGTGTTTGACAATCTTCTCCAACTATGAAGGAGTCCTTTTACAATAAGGATTGGGTTCAAATATGAACTCATTCGTCTAAGCTATAAGTATATTCTGTTAAGCTTAGGGTTAGAGGGATAGGGAATGAGAGAGTGGCTTCTAGATCAACGAATAGCTGAAATAAGCTTTAGGTTCGTGTATCGTCGATTTGGATACTAGAGGCTCTTCTAACAGTTTAGCTTGGTTCCCTATGAGTTGAGAGGGTAGTATTTCGCCGGAGATAGATCTTCAAATTCTTGCGGAAGACTTAGGGTTTTCTGGTTCTAGCTTGTTTGAATGTTTGTGTTTGTTTTCATCGTTAAGCTTATGCGCATTCGTCTCTCTCTCTTGTGCTCTCTCTTTCAAGGCTTGAAATGTCCCTCTATTTATAGAGCAGATATTGGAAAAGATCCGTTGGAGACGATCTTCCTCTCTCTCTCTTTTGGTAGCTAACGCCTCTTTTTGAAGGATGTAACAGTGTCCTTTCCCTCCTTTTCTAGAAATATTTTGACTTGCAGCTTTAGTAGGTAGAGACACGTGTATACTTGTCATTTGTCGAGGATTATGGAGTGGTTGAGACGGAACAGACTTCGAGGCATACTGAAGCTGACTTCTCTTTTCCTCGTACTTGACAATACTGATTGTATATTCAAAAAGGTGTCTGACAGTTCAGAAGACTGTCTGCCGTTGCTGAGTCTGATCTTCATTCAGTAGAGAGATAGCTGAGGGTACTCTACTGATGGTCAGCTCTGAGTTCAGTGAACTACTCCTGCTGAGTTCAGTTCTACTGACTCCTTCAGTATACTGCTCCTGCTGAGTCCAGTAAATACTGAGTCTTCTACTTCTGGTGCTGAGGCTGATAAGCTACTGACCGCCTTAACCAGAGCAGAGTGTCTACTGAGTCTGAAACCTCAGAGAAAAAACAATTACACGGGAATGGTTCATCAATCAAGATAGGGTTTTGGGATCTTCAAATCTTCAGATAGGTACATAGCACGAGGCTACTGAGCTTACGGTCAGTGCTAAAGACAGAATCATTTCCCACTAAGTATAACAGTACTGAGGATAAAATCATCACCCAACACTTAGTTAGTCTCAGTTGGTTTGTACACTGGACAAACATGGCCTTGAAGATTATACTGAGCAAGTTCCAGTTTACAAGATTCAAACAAAGATTTTTGAAGGATTCTCCAACAGTGAAGGAGTTCTTTACAATAAGAACAGTTCAATATATGAACTCCTTCGGTTCTAAACTATGGATAGATCTGTTGGAGATGAATTGTCCACGTGTCACTCTCTTTGGGTAGCTAACGGCTCTTTTGAAATCGTGCAGAGTCTACCCTCTTTTTCAAGAAAGTAGTTGACTTGTAGTTTTATACCAGAACTTTGACAGCTGGTTGCTTGTCATTGGTCGAGGTGTAGAAAGTTGTTGATACATTGAAACTTCAAGGTAGATACTGAAGCTAACTTCTCTGATGCGTACAACCTCGGAAAACTCTACTGATTTAGCATTGAAAACTTCTGACAATCAAGGAGACTGTCAGGCCGTTACTTAGTCTGACCAGGGGTTCAGTAGTATACTTCTACTGAGTCCAACTCTACTGACGGTCGACTTTGACTTCAGTAAACTGCTCCTGCTGAGTCCAGTTCTACTAACTCTTTCATTATGATGCTCCTGCTGAGTCCAACACTACTGAATCTGAACACCTCTCAGTATGCTGCTCCTACTGAGTCCAACACTACTGAGTCTTCACTCCATGGTACTGAGGCTGATAGTCTACTGAGGTTCAGCAAACAGAACTCTGAGCCTGGACCATGCTGAAGGTAAGTCTACTGAGTCTTAGACTCTCAGAGACCAAGGTGTTATAATTACAAAGTGTTGGGTTATGATTCAGTGGTCATTTAGATCATTGCTAAGGGTACTTGGAACTGTCGTCAGTAGTTCATGTACTTAGGAGCTATTGTAATTTTCAGTATTTGGGGAAATTGTAGTGAACTTCATTGCTATAGAATTGAAAATGCTAAAACCTATCCTGAACCCAATGTGTGTTTTTAACATGAAGATGTAATAGGCTAGACTTGTTCTTATCTTTATTGATTATTTTGTGTAAGTCCTGTAAGGGGTATTGTTGTTCTTAACTTCAGTAGAGAAGTTAAATTCCAGAACCCTATGTCATCAGTTTGTAGAGCTCATGTCTTCAGGTCCTCCACCTGACTGCTCTCAGCAGAAGATTACTTAAGCAGACCTCAGTTGAAGACTCAGTATGATTCATTATATATTGAAGTAGTGAAAAGATCTAAGCATCTTAAGAGTCACTAGCTGCCTATCCTCAGTAGAGGATTCTTTTCAGTGGACTCAGATGAAGAAGTCAGTCTGATCGGTCCAGATCTACTGAAGGTATGCAACTAGGTTGCAGATCCAACAAGGAAACAACTACCCGTCTATTATCATTCGAATGTCAGCAGAGATTATTCAATACAAGGATTCAGAGAGAGTCAACTCAGATGAAGACTGATGTCTGACAAGTCTCACCTACTACAAACCTCGGCCAATGAGAAGCAACCAAAGCCTTACCTGCTCTGACGTTAAGCAGCTCTCATGTACAGAAGCTAACCACTCTGCGACGCTCTTTCGAAAACTTATGGTCGTTTTCCTTGGAAGTTTGTGACACGTGGCATCGTCCTCTCCAATGGATACATGCCTGGGTCACGACTATAAATAGAGAAGAGTCTCCAAGCTCAACACACGAGATATCAAGGGAATACACGCTCATTGCATACAAACTCTCTAGCGCATTAAAGTCGATCCAGCGAAGAACTTGCTTAGTTGAATATCCGTAGTTCTTCTCTCTAGAGATTCTTTAGTTCCCTCTTCTCTATCTAAGATCCACTGTTATATCCATAGCTTAGAACCTTCGAAGGAGTTCACTTTTCTGTGAATTGTTCTTATTGTAAGAACTCCTTCATTGTTGGAGAATATCCCCTCCCCTTCAAACTTCGGTTTGATTTGTAAAGTTGCTAAGGACTATAACTTGGAAGAGTCGGTCCAGCGTACAGATTCCTTGCTGAGGCTTGCTCAGATTAATCAACAAGAACTCCGGTTCTGCAGGACCGTGGATGTAGGATCTTGCGTATTCGAACCACGTTAAAAACTACTTGTGTCATTTACTATTTTATTGCATTGTGCTCAAACCGATTTACAAACTTATACTTTTCATAAAACGTATTTAAAAGTGCACCAGCCAAAACAACTTTGGTTCGCGAAAAACACGTTGTCAAAAGAGACGAAGTCCTACGGGCCCCACATTTATCCGCAGTGAAACTTATCAGCTGAATTCTCTATACTGATAGAAGTCAGTAGAATAGACTCAGTAGTTGAGACACTCTGACCCGCGATCAGAAGGCTGTTTTTTGGCACTGTTCATTCAGTCGCATTTGACCTTCGCGTTTGAGGCCAAACTTGTAATCAGGTTTATTCCCCCCCCCCCCTACACCTGATACTCGTCTCCGGACCAACACAAAGGAATGGTTCACCTATCAAATTAGGGTTTTGGGATCAGCCAAATCTTCTAAACAATCTACTGCTGAATCATCTCCCAACAATTTCTCCCTATTTGATGATGTCAAAACCTAACACTACAAACTATCAGATACAAACTCCTTACAAGTATTACAAATAGAAATAGTGGAGTTGTACGTCAAGTTCTATTCTACTGAGGAACAAAGGAATTACTGAAATAACTCTCAACAATTTCCTCCAAATAGAAGCTATCAAATCTAAGCAAAAACAGACAAACACAGATAAGCAGTGAGTGTGTGAGTTAGTAATCATTTAGGTGATTCTGAGTGTTAAATTAAAACAGATAGGCCATAGAGATGATGAGATGTTGTCAGGCCAAACAACAAAGATACATGTATATATATAAAGAGGTTCAGTACAAATACATCACTTGCTATTCTATCAAAAACAGAGAACCTAACAAGATTATCTCCTGAAGCGCTGAATTTGTGCCTTAAAGTCTTTCGATTTTTCTTCAGGCAGAGGGAGTCCATACATCTTGAAGGTGTCTCTCCGCAGCTTCTGGATCCTCTGGTTATCTAAACAATCATTAGGATCAAGATCCAAAGCTAAGATTGCTCTTCTGACTTCTCCTTCTATCACACCGGTATAGAGAAACCTGTCGAGGTTCTGAGGTGGAGGCAGTGGTCTAAAAGCCGGAGTGTGAACATCTTTTTTGTCTTCAATAGCTTTTTTTTACCAAGCTGTAAATTTCAGAATCACACCTAAAAAGCCATTCATTGAAGGTTTCATCCTTATGAGTTTCTGGCCAGTATTGCCAGACATAATATCACTTGATGAACTCAGCCTTAAGCGTCTCTCACATATGATGAGTCTTCTCCCAAGGCATCCGTTTATCAACCCGAGGCCATCTATGCATCTTCTGATCAGTGGGTTTGCGGCCTCTTCTGTATTTGTAAGGAATCTCCCTGTCTTTCGGCGGAGGAGGTCTAGGTTTCAGTCGCTCAGCTTCTGTCGTTGCTTCAGCGACCTTCTCCTTAGCCAGAGCCTCTTGCCGTCTGAACTCTTCCAGTTGTTAGTATTGTGCTCTCTTATCTAGAGCAACAATACTAAAATTAATCATCTCGTCCATTGTCGGCTCAGCTCTCTTCTTTTCTTGCTACTGAGAGTCAGTAGCTGTCTTCTCAGCTTCCTGCTCCTTCTCTTTTTCTCTGTCAGCTTCATCACTGAGTTTTAGTTTCCTTGCAGGAGGCCTTTTAGTTGGTTTCCTCGCTGGAACCTTAGTCCGGGCCTTTGCAGGAGCCTTCTTAGGCTTGTTCGCTGCCTCAGCCTCAGCTAGCTCCCTTGCCAATCCAAGGATTTTTGCAGACTACCTTAGCATTCAGCGCTGAGTAGGCAGTTGATAGCCTATCCAAGGATTTTTGCAGACCTTTGAACTTTATATGTAGGTCGTTCCTCTCAATAATGAGGTCTTCACTGAATTTGCGGTGAGAGGAATTGACCAGGTTCTGAATGGTCTTCAGTTGCGCATCCAAATTCTCCTCACAGGCTTTCTGAATGGAGGCATTCCTGAGCTCATGAGCCTGAGTAAGTGTGGAGAGTCTGGACAAGTGTTCTGACTGAGCTGCCTTAAAAGTTTCCAGAAGAGATGTCTGGACAGCCGTCGTGGATGCTTGCTGATTCTCGAACTCAGTTCTTTGTGAGATTAGTGCTTTATTGAGAACTGCTGAGAAATCAGGGGCATACATGTTCTGAACAGAAGTCTTCAGCGCCCTGATCTCCTCGCACTGAGCTGTTGTAGCCTTCTTCAAACTTTTGTGGACATTCTTCGACGGGAGGCGGTTTTGTGTCCCTTGACTCTTAAGAGCTTTAGCTACTGATCGAGATTTTCGGCTTTTGGCACTAGGCGCAACCTCATAAGAAGACCGCAGAAACAACTGTCCAGGGTCTGAGTCATGAGAGGTTCCAGCTGCCGCCGAACCAGGAGGGAGGGAGCTGATAGGTAGATCAGCAGAGGGTTGAGCTCCCTCCTCCTATTGAGTACCATCAGCAGGCTTCTCAGGGCCTGCATCACTGGGTGGGTCCTGATCATTCGGATCATATCCCTCTGAAGGCGCGGCTGCTGAGGGGATCATGTCCTCAATCAATGCAAGCATAGCCGCCCTTAGGTCTTCAAGTGAGCATATATCAGCGGGCTCGGAGTAGCCTATTTGCTGACGAATCTCAAGCTCCTCGAAATTCAGGATTTTGCAGGATTTAAATCTGACAAGGCGATCAAGAGCGATCCAATCATGGAACCTGATAAGCATCTGAAGCCTAGCCTTGTGAGCAATAGTCACCAAGTTAGAGTGACTTGTGATTTCTGTCAGAGATTTCTCGGGTTGCTCTGTCCTGAAGAATATCAACCTTAAACCCGATAGTCTCTACTTCAGTGCTTGTCTCCATGTCTTCTACATCTATTGGAGACATATCCTTCTCAGCAGAGGGAAGACTGCTGAGTGGTGGTACATCCAGTGGGGACTAATATGTCAGAGTTGTAACCTCAGGTGCAGTCCCCTGTTCTACTGAGACCAGTTTGTCAGCTGAGGCTGCCTTCTCTTTAGACACAACCTTTGCTATTGAGACTGTCTTCTCAGAGGAGTCTGAATCGTCCCTCAGTTTGAATGGGGCTACTACCACGGTCATTTCACAAGCTTTCTTCTGCTTCTTCTGAGGGGTAGCACCCTTGTTACTGGGAGTGGGGGCCTTCCGCTTCCCCTTCCCTTCCTCAGCAGCGCCAGCGCCTATCTGCTGAAGTGCGCTAGCACGACTATGGAATCTTATCTTCTTCGGGTTGAAATAGCCTTTATCAGCGTAGGTTATGTTTTCATCTCTGCATAGATCTTCTATCATAATCAACAACTTCATCCCGTACAAGAGTTTTCCCTTGGCACTCAGACATCCAGAAGATATGTCGAACTTGGTGGACTGCGTCTGAAATTCCTTTAAGAAGAACTCCGTCCAGTTGATCTTAGCCCTATCGTAGATGGCCATCAACATTTAGAGTTTTGGTCTGGACACTTGATCGAAAGAGCCTGCTTGGCTCGTCAGAATCTGCGTAACAATGTAAGCTAAAGCTCGGTACTGCGGGAGCATGCAATTTTTAGGAGATGCTTCTCTGAAGCGCAGAATATCTCTAGATATTCATCCAGTAGATCATCTTTGTACCCGACTATACTCAAGCCACTGTCGGGTAACTGGAAGCTTCTCTGAAGCGCTTTCCTTACAGACATTCGTCTGAGTTCAGGATTGGTTCGTGCAGGATCAGAGATAAGATGATCTGTAAAGTTTCCAATCATGTCCCTGTCTATCTCCTCTAGATTGAGGTAGAACTTCGAAATCTACCGTGGGAGGAAGTAGGTTGGCTTCCTCGACATAAGCTTCTCAAGTCCTGATGCTCTGAGTGCATCAAAGACCTCGTCCAGCATATCTAATCCACTGGAGTCGAACTCCATGATTGGCTCGCTCCACACATGATCCTTCTCAACGATCTTGACTATGTTGATAGGTAAGATCAAGCTGATACTACTGGGTTTGCCATTACTGAATCTGCAGGGTTACGTATTAATACTAGATAATAGAATAAATCAGCATGGGTACTAAAGAACGTAAAGATTACCGTATTAAATCTCTGAAAGTATGTAAATGCATAAGTAAAGGTAGAAGGCTAGGGTTTTTCAGAAGATTTAAGGTTTTAGAATAGTGAAAATGGCGGTTTTAGCGATAGATATGTCGATATGTATGATTTGAATATGGAACAATTTTTTATCGACGGTTCAGTTAAAATCCCGCTTTAATGGATGGACGGTCATGATTTAATAGTTTATAAAGCAATGAGTAAACCAGCTGCCTAAGTCAAGTCCTGTTGTATTTAGCCTGTAGGAGTAAGTTGATATGACATGCATTTAATGCAAAGCAGAGTTCAACAAACATATCATAGAATGTCGTGCATTCAATGAAACCGTTTATAATAAATGACATTCTCTAAGGCATTGAATACGATGCTGAATGAATATCATAACAACATTAATTACTGGGTTGACTACTGAAAGAGATACGCAAACCTGTCACCTGAACATTGTAGTCAGCTGATACCTCGTGTAGTTGGTTTCTGAATCTCTGTGTACTGAATGAGTCCAGTACTGAGAGTAGGCATTCCCCCTTGCTGAATGCTTCTCTCCTAAATCCACTTACTGACTTGAGTTAGTAGGGTCCAGCAGACCTAGCTCTACTGAAAATTCTCTGAATCGGCTTTAGCTAGAGGCTTGGTCAATATGTCGGCCCTTTGATGGGTCAGTATGGATCTTCTCCATCCTGATATCCTTCTTTTCGACATGGTCACGAATGAAGTGGTGTCTGATGTCCACGTGCTTGCATCTCGTATGAAGAACAGGGTTCTGAGTGATTGCAATGGCACTGGAGCTGTCGCAAAAGATCGGCACTTCATTCTGAATGACGTCATAATCGAGTAGCTGCTGTCTCAGCTAAAGGATTTGGGCGCAGCAACTTCCGGCATCCATGTATTCAGCTTCAGTAGTTGATGTGGCTACTGAGTGCTGTTTCTTTGAGAACCATGAGATGAGCTTACTGCTGAGGAACTGACAAGTTCCAGAAGTTGATTTTTGGTCAATCCTGCAACCTACGTAGTCAGCATCAGAATAACTAGTTAGTTCAATATTATCATTTGTTGGATACCATAAACCCATGTCAGGAGTTCCTTTGAGATAGCGGAGAATCTTCTTTGCTGAGTCCATATGGCTCTGTTTAGGATTCGCCTGAAATCGAGCGCAGACACCTACAACGTAAGTTGTATCAGATCTAGTAGCAGTTAGATATAATAGAGAACCAATAATTGCACAAAATTTAGTATGGTCTGCTGACACTCCCTCTTTGTCAAGATCAATTTTCATATTTGTGTTCATCGGGATCTTGATTGGTCTGCCAGATGTGCAACCGAATTTCTTGATGAGGTCTCGGGTGTGTTTGCCTTGATTGATGAATGTTCCATTCTCTGATTGTTTGACTTGAAATCTAAAGAAATAGTTCATCTCTCCCATCATCGACATCTCGAATTTGACCTTCATCATTTTCTCGAACTGCTGACACATGATGACATTCTTTGAACCGAATATAATGTCATCTATGTAGATCTGCACAAGTAAGATATCATCACCTAGACGAATGCTGAATAGTGTGCGATCCACTGTGCCTTTATGAAAGCCTTTCTGAAGAAGAAACTCAGATAGGGTATCGTACCAACCCCTGGGTGCATGTTTTAACCCATACAGAGATTTTTTGAGTCTATGCACTTGATGTCCCTGCTGAAAGCCGGGAGGCTGTTGTACATAGACTTCTTCTTTCAGTACGCCATTCAGGAACGCTGACTTCACATCCATCTGATATACTTTGAAGGTTTGATGTGTTGCGTATGCAAGGAATAGTCTGATTGCCTCCAATCTTGCAACTGGAGCGAACGTTTCGTCGAAATCTATCCCTTCGGCTTGACAGTAGCCTTTTGCCACGAGTCTAGCTTTGTTCCTTACTATGACGTTGTTTTCATCTCGCTTGTTCTTGTTGATGTCGGGGTCTATCAACAAGCTCCCATATGTCGTTTCTAGTGAACTGATTCAGCTCCTCTTGCATAGCAGTGATCTAGTCAGCATCTTTAAGTGCGTCCTCAATTGACTGAGGTTCTTTAGTAGATAAGAAGCAGGAATATAAAGCACTTTATCCCTGACGGAATCTGCATTTGGTCTTTACACTTGTTGAAGGATCTCCAATGATAAGATCTGAAGAGTGAGCATCCAGCCACGATCGACGATGTCTTGTCTCTTCATCTGAAATTTGTTCAACACAGATACTAGGTGAGTTAGGCATTTCAGTTGTACTATTCTGAGATTGAAGCAATTCAGTGACAAGAGTTAGATCTACTGAGTCATCAGGTTCAGGGGCGTTAAGCTCAGGAACGTTATTTGTTCCCCTTGAGTTGTTATTCTCAGTAGAGGTCTCAGTTACCACTTGGGTTTCTTCATTGACCTGAGTTACCTAGGATTGATTCTGTTAAGTAGAATCAATCTGTTCAACTACGTTCGCTACTGTCTGTGATTCAGTAGTCTTGACTTCATTATCCTCTTCTGAATAATCATCCCAACAAAGCTCGATCTTTTCAACATTATCCTTTAAGCTTAGATCCTATAGTTGCTTACTGATGTTCTCAGATTCTGAATTTGAGTTTCTGCACCTGTTCTCAATAGCAAACTCGTTAAAGACAACATAGGGCTCTCCTCCACGCAAAGGGTCCGGTAGTTAAAAAATCTGAAGGCTTTGCTGACCCGGGAGTATCCTAAGAAGACTGCCTGGTCTGACTTGCTATCAAAAGTCTCTAACTGATCATTTTCGTTATTGTGGATAAAGCACGAACACCCAAAAATATGAAAATGAGATAAGAGAGGCTTCCTGCCATTCCATAGTTCATATGGTGTCTTACGATGTTGATTTGTCAGTAGTGATCTATTATGAGTATAACATGCAGTATCAGTTGCTTCTGCCCAGAATTTAGATGGGAGTCCTGAGTCTGCGAGCAGGGTTCTTACTGCTTCTTTGAGTGTTCTATTCTTCCTTTCAGCAGTCCTATTTTGTCGAGACGTGCGTGCAGCAGACGTCTCATGCTCTATTCGTTCAGTATCGCAGAACTCTTTAACCATCGCATTCAGGTACTCAGTTCCTCTGTCTGGATGAATCTTTTTAATTTCGATATTCTTCTCGACACTGAGTCTTTTCATAAGTGTAGGAACATCGGTTTTAACGTCAGATTTGTTGGCAATAAATATGACCCATGTGTAGCGCGAGTAATCATCGATGACCACTAATGCATACTCTTACCTCTGATCGTCACAGGAGAGACTGGACCGAACAAGTCCATGTGCAGGAGCTGAAGATTCCATCCGTGGAAGGTGATGGAACTGGTGGATGTTTTTTCTTTGTTTGCTTTCCCTTCAGGCATGCCTCGCACTGAGTGTCCTTGCTGAACACTTTATTCGGCAGTCTTCTCACTAGAGCGTTTCTAGCAAGCTTATTGAGCGTCTTGAAGTTGAGATGGCTGAGTCTTCTGTGCAAGAGCCACCTCGTTCTGTTGTCGTTCTTCGCCAGCAAGCATGCTTCAGGTTCTGCTGAATTCCCGTCAGCAATGTATATGTTCTTTTTGCGCGAACCTGACAACACTGTTTTCCTAGTAGATTTATCATTGACATCACAGAAACCAGTGTAAAAAAATCACTCTGTTCGAGTTATCACAAAATTGACTAACAGAGAGATGTTTATGTTGAAATCCTTCAACATATGATACTCTTGGAATTGTGGTGGTTCCAATGCTGAGTGTTCTGTAGCCTCTGGTATAGCCTTTTGTGTTGTCTAGAAACTTGATTCTAGGTCCTTCTTCGGTTATATAATTCTTCAATAGACTCCTCTGGTACGTCATGTGTCTTGAGCATCCGTTGTCCATGCACCATGGATCCCTGAGCACCTGCAAAAAAGAATTATATTCAGGTACCCTTTATTTTTTATTTTGGGTCCTTAAGCGTTAGTTTTGGAAACCCAAATTTTTCTTACGACCCTGGTGGTCTCAGACATTTTCTTTCCATTTTGGTCAACATATTTCACCGCTGCGCTGGCTGAAGTTGACTTCTGAGGCTTTGTTAGTTCAGGAGTCCTGATCTTCTGAATTGGTAGACTACTGACCTTAGCCTTCTGTGGCCTTTTTCTTCTTCTGACTCTTGGAACCCCTTCTGACAATAGGATCGTTGTAATATGACCCATACTGAGTTGGATGTGTCAGCTGTGGCGGTCCATACTGATCAGCCCACTTTACTCTACTGGTTCCCCCTTGACTGTACTATTGGGATTTTGTATACTGGAAGAAAATTTTATGCTTGTATACAATGTGTTTTGTCCCTACCACTATTTTATTCTCCTATCTGATATATATATATATATATATATATATATATATTCACATGTTATCCTTTATCTTGTATAAAAGTTAGATTTGTGTAATGTGTCGGGTATCACAGAAGACAACACAAATTGTCTCTCAGAAATCATTATTAATGGATTAATGTATTTTTACATTATTTAATAATGTTATTTATCTGGAATTAATTGGATGGGACAATTAATTGATAAATATTAGTAGCCCAGTGGATTAATTAATTATATTATGGGTTAATTATGTGGAAGCCCATTAGAAATATAATTAAATTATTGGGCTACAAAAATATTAATATTATATTGGCTTTTGAAGCCTATATATATTAGTATTCTGTTCAGAAACAGAACACACACATATCATAACATACACGCCTGCGTGAATGTGGGAGAGACGATAATCTTATTTTCTCCATTTCTCTGACCACCCAGAGGGAGAAAAAGGTTGGGACACAGATCAGAAGATCTGACACACGAGCAACAATCAGAGCTGCAACAACATACGAAGGAGGAAGGTAATTGTTCCTAACCTAATATTTCCTTCAATTGGTATCAGAGCCAGGTTTAGGCTCTGATTGTTGCTGTTAGGTGTATGATTAGGGTTCAATTCCGTCGTTATCAGGCTAATTTAGTGTTTAGAGCGGCCTGCGAGCCACTGTTTTGACCCCGTTGTAACGTTTTTCTCGTGAGAAAATCCACGAGTAGTTGATAGGACTTATTTGTTTTGTGATTGCACTGCTTTTTGCACTGTAATTGGTCCGGGAGGCACAAAAATCAAGGCGCGACGGCACGGAAGGACAGTAAAGAGCGAAACCCTAGTTTCTGGCAGAACACGACCATCGACTTTAGGAAACACGTGGGGGCACGTGTCAACTAATTTTTCCGATCCGTTCGTATATTTTTGTTCGTTTTTTTCGTTAGCTTCGTCTGGATAGGTCGCATGACCCATTTCGATTTTTGGTTTGTCAGGAATAGCGTCGGGAAAGGAGAAGTGGTGGTGTTGTCCAGAAATCCCCAAATTGGCCAGAAAACCCTAGTTTTCTAGGGTTCCGCCGCATTTTGCGGCGGTGATTCCCGGCGAATCCGGTATCCGATTTCTGATCGGCTTGAATCGCTGGATTCCTCGTCTCACAAGCTTCGTGTCGATATGTCGTATGGGATCATCCGATCCCGGATGCGATCGGAATCGATGTCGAAAGTGAGTTGCTCACCATGATTTTTTTCCGGTGAATCGTTTGAGAATTAAGGGAAATTGATGGATAATTTTGGCCGAAATCCGGTCATGGTGGCCGAAAATCGTCTAAGGATCATTACCCATGTTTCAATTGATCGAATCGCGGCTCGAAAACACGCAATTTTTGCGACGAAACTCGTCGGCGACAAGCTGCGTAATTACGCAGTGGCACAGTTGCGGCGGCAGCTGCAGGCGGCTGTTATTCACGGCCTAAGACGTCTGGAAGGGATCAGGCCATTGTAGACGGTCGGACGTGGCTGCGGGAGGCGGCAGGACACGCGCGCTGGCGGAGGCGCAGGCGCGACATCACGCCCTACGCAGCTTAGATTTACGCCGCTGTACGCGGCGACGCCGAGAGCTGACGGCGATTTCTGGTTCGCCATCGTCCGGCGCTCCTCCTGGTGCAGGCAGCCGGCCGGGAACCGACCTGGAGCGGCGGCGGCGGTCTGTTGGGGAAGAAAACGCTAACGTGGCGCGTCACGTCAGCCCTTACTGACTAGGCGTACACGTGTCTGCCACATGTTTGCCACGTGGCAGACCCCCTGATGACGTGGCGAAGCAGTTTTCCGATTCGAAGATTTTAAAAATCGAAGAGCTGTATTTTGATCGGGCTATGTAATAGTTAGGAATTACGTGTTTTATAGCCTGATAACAACGCTTTAAATTTCTTATTTGTGCATTTATTTATTATTATGCTTTAGCATGCGATTATGTGATTAATTACGCTTAGAAAAGCATGTAAATAGGATTTACGTCGTATTAAAGCATGTTTTATTTTTCGCGAGCACGTTTTATTATGTGCGCTTAAAAATTGCATACTTTAGGAATTATGTGGATATGCATGATTCAAAACGAACCATTTGAAGTAAAAGACTAAGCAAATAACAAATTAAACATTTAATTGGATTCCATTTAAATTGGAAATTAAATATTTAACCGGACCTCCATTAATTGGACCCTACACAAAAGTGGAACAATTATATAAGTAAGCGTCCACCTGAGTGGCTTGCTTGTATTTTTTAACCACGAGTTTTGTGAGATGGGCTTTCTAATGTAATATTTAATTATTATTGAGTAGTGGGAGCGAAGCCGTAAACGTCCACCTGAGTGGCTTGCGTGCCTAGTAAACACGAGTACTCTAGCAGATAATAATTAAATAAGATGGTCAATAAAATCAAATTGAGAGCGGTATGGTTCGCGTAAATATGCCAATTTCGAGAATTTGATGTTAATTCGGTCAAATTAATGGTCAAAGCTTAGATGTCACCGCAGGTACAACTTCGTGAGAAGTCCCTTCATGCGTTTTTAATATTAATAGTGACATGGTCCAGAGATATCGGATTATTAATTCCATTCGTCTTAAGAACCTAGGCGTAGATTGGAATTAAAGAGCTAGGTTTATAGCTTGGTCTAGGGGTACACGAGTAAACGTCCACCTGAGTGGCTTGCGAGTGTGATCTCTAGGGCTATTCCAGTATTTAACATCATTGGTTTTACAAAAGGTTGCAATGATGGTTAATTACGAATTATGTGCAAATATTAATTTCATACATGCTTTTAAATCATATTTTTCAGATATGTCTGTTCGAATATTTTTCGAGTTCCTAAACAGTCTCACCAATATTAAATAATTTATGGAGTGGAAGAGATATCTTACCTATCCCAATAAAAGCTCTGCAAAGGTCCTATAAGAACTTCTGTTTTAGGACCGCTATGTCTAAGAACAAGTTTACTATGAGTATGTTACTCAAATATTTGGTAGCGGTCAAAGAGGTTATAGGAAAGGGCAAGAGTGTTCAAGTCTTGAATATCCCTAGTAGTTCAAGGAATCCTCCGAAAGGCGGAAACCAGAAAAAGAGCAGAAAGGGTGGACATTTCAAAAAGAGCAGTGGGAGTAGGAAGACGGTCCTTACCGGCGACATGCGAATGTCAAAGGAGAAAGGAAGGTTCTTCAAGAGTGGTAAGAAAGGACACTGGAATAATTATAATCCAGATGTCAAGGCAAAACAGAAAGAGACGCGAGTCGCTCTTGTAACTGAAACTGTTCTGGTTTCCTCTTCTACCCACGAATGGGTAGTGGATTCGGGGGCAACTGATCATGTTTGTTACACCTTGCAAAGGCAATTGAGCAATGGCGAGGGGGTAGTCTTAATGGACAATGGATCGAAAGTTCCTGCAATTTCCATTGGAGATTTACCTCTATCTTTTGATAGTTTTGTTTTAGTACTTAAAGATGTTTAATATGTGACTGAGTTTAGGCGAAACATTATTTATGTTTCAAAACTCTGCACCATGGATGGCTATAAATCAAGTTTTGATAGTGAAGTTTCTATCATGAAAGACATGATTTTATCTGTGGTGGACCATTAAACGGATCTTTATATACTATTACTTGTAAACCGCGTAGTTCTGTTAATATTACTTCCTCATCATCAAATCCTAAGAAGATGAAAGAGTCTTCTAAGGTAAACCAAACTTATCTGTGGTACTTAAGAATAGGTCCCATCAATCTTAACATGAATTGAAGGTTGGTGACATATGGATGATTGGAGTCTCAAAACCTGTTTGGAAGGAAAGATGATGACTAGGCCTTTCAAGGCAAAGGGTAATAAAGCCACAGAAGTATTAAGTTTGATACATTCTGACTTGTGTGGGTCTATGTCTACACAAGCTCGTGGAGGGTATGAGTACTTCGTCACATTTACTAACCATTACTCGAGGTATGGATATGTTTACCTTCTTCGCCACAAGTTGGATTGCTTTGAAACCTTTATGGAATTCAAGGCAGAAGTGGAGAAGAAGCTAGGTAAAGAAATCAAAATACTACGATCTGATCGTGGTAGGGAATACCTATCCAACGAGTTCAAGGACTACTTGACAGAATATGGGATTACATCCTAGCTGATAGCACCGGGCACGCCTCAACAGAATGGTGTGTCAGAGAGAAGGAACCGAAGTCTCTTAGAGATGGTTTGGTCGATGATGAGTTATGCAACTTTGCCAATTTCCTTTTGGGGATATGCCCTAGAGACTGCAGCATACTTGCTGAACCGTGTGCCTTCCAAGTCGGTACAGAAGACCCCTTTCGAGTTGTGGAGCGGGCACAAACTCTGTATGCACCACTTAAGGATTTAGGGTTATCCTGCTTATGTACTAAACAGGCAGGCCGACAAATTGGAATCACGTTCAGAAGTGATGTTGATCATAGGGTATCCGAAAGAAACATAGGGTGGATACTTTTATGATCCTAAAAAACAGAAGATCGTTGTTAGCCCTAATGCTTGGTTCTGAGAAGAGGATTACATTAGTAACCATAAATCTCGAGTCGATATCATCCTTGAGGAATTACAAGGTGGACGAGTTCCACTTGAACAATTAGTTGTGCAAGATAATACTCCACGATTAACTGCACAATCTGTTAACACATCGCCTGAAACTGTTCGATGTAGTGGGAGGGTGATATTTACACCTAATCGGTATATGTTCACTGGGGAGACGTTTGATCATCTCCCGGCAGATGAACAAGATACCGTGGATCCCTGGACTTACAACGAAGCAGTGGGAGATGTAGATGCAGATTCCTAGCGAATCGTCATGGACTCAGAATTTAAGTCCATAATCGATATGGATGTATACGAGATCACTGAACTACCTGAGGGTTGCAAGGCTATTGGTAGTAAGTGGGTATACAAGAGAAAGAGAGAGCACCGAATGGAGAGATCATGGCGTTTAAGGCCAGACTAGTGGCGAAAGGTTTTACCCAGAAAGAAGGTATCGATTATGAAGAGACCTTCTCGCCTGTAGCAATGATCAAGTCCATTCGGGTTCTCCTTACCATAGCAGATCACATGAAACTAGAGATCTGGCAAATGTATGTCAAAACCGCATTCCTAAACGGTCACCTTGAAAAAAGGTAGGGACATCTATATGAAACAGCCAGATGGTTATGTGAAGGAGAGCGAAGAGCATCTAGTTTGGAAGCTTAAGAAGTCTATTCATGGACTGAAGCAAGCTTTTCAGTTATGGCACCAGCGTTTTCGACGAGGTAGTCAAATCCTATGGATTTGTATCCTGTCCTAACGAGGTGTGTGTACCGTATTTGTGTTAACGGATCAGTGGTGTTTCTTGCATTTTACGTACATGACATCCTTCTCATTGGCAACAATGTTGAAGTGTTATCAGATGTAAAGACGTGGTTATCCGAGCAGTTTCAAATGAAGGACTTAGGTGAAGCTGCTTACATCCTTGGGATCAAGGTTATCCGAGATTGCCAGAAAAGGATGTTAAGCTTGTCACAAGTGTCCTACATTGACACTGTTATTGCTCATTTTAGCATGCAAAAAGCCAAGAGAGGTTTAGTATCTTTCAGACATGGCATTTTTCTATCCAAGAATCAGTGCCCTAAAATGCCTGAAGAGATAGAAAGTATGAGGCTAGTACCACATGATTCCGCTGTCGGTAGCCTCATGTATGCGATGCTTTGTACGAGAGCAGATATCTCATATGTTGTAGGCATGGTGTCAAGATATCAGTCTAACCCTGGAAAGGAACACTGGACTGCGGTCAAGCATATTCTCAAGTACCTTAAACGGACAAGAGATTATATGCTTGTTTACCAGTCAGATAGTCTAATGGCTTTGGGTCATACAGAATCGGATTTCCAGGCTGACAGAGACGAGAAGAAGTCTACCTCGGGTTATGTGTTTACCTTGGGAGGTGGAGCCATTTCATGGAGGAGTGCAAAGCAGAAATGCATTGCGAACTCAACCATGGAAGCAGAGTATGTGGCTGCTTCAGAAGCTTCGAAAGAGGCAGTTTGACTCAAGAATTTCCTCTTGGATCTTGATATTGTTCATAATTTACCTAAGGCGATCACGATTTATTGTGATAATGCGGATGCAGTGACAAATTCTAAGGAATCTAGATCTCACAAGGCGTCTAAACACATAGATAGGAAGTACCACATTATACGAGTATTTGTAAATCGAGGTGATGTGGTGATTGACAAAATTAGAACTTAAGTCAACCTAGCTAATCCTTTCACAAAGAGCTTATCATTCCAGGCTTACGAGAAGCATGTTCGTAGCTTAGGAGTGGTGGAGATGCCCCCCACTTAGAACTACATAAACTTTTGTATAAGTGGGAGAAGATGCAGTGATAGATAGGATAGATAGCTGAGAGATAGTTGAGTACTAGTTTGTACCTATAACTAACACATTGTATATTAAAGTATACTTTAGTATAAGTGGGAGAATTGTTGGGATTTTGTATAGTGGAAGCAAATTTTATGCTTGTATACAATGTGTTTTTGTCGCTACCACTATTTTATTCTCCTATCTGATAAATATATATACTTGCACATGTTATAATTTATCTTGTATAAAAGTTAGATTTGTGTGGTGTGTCGGGTATCACAGAAGACAACACAAATTGGTTGGACTGACAAGATATAAACAGTTATCACAGCTGAGACAACTTTAGGATAAGTTGTCGGTTTAAGTTGCAGTTTAGATAAGAAGTGGCTTGTCTTAGCTGCTTGTCTTTACTGGTACACTGAAGGTGGTGTATTGATGGATCATAGTGACATGTATTCTCCTAACTGACCTTAGTGGAGAACCAAGATCTCGGTGACTTAGCTGGTCTTAAGCTTGGTAAGACTTCAGCTGAGCGCATTTGGATATCTATCACTTTGACCTACTATGGTGAACGTCATCGTGACCGGATCTACGTATCTTGGGTGTTAGTAGTTATTTGTGGCTCAGGCTGGTTGTCTGTATCTTGCAACCATATCTTAGTAAAATGGATTGATAATATCTCCTGAGGAACTCGAAAGGACTAGCACACTAAACCCGGTCGGTTGATTAAGTTCAGGTGTGTTAATAAGGTCGAGTGGTACTACTCAGGAATATAAGATGTTAATTAATTTAAGCTGTCAGTGAGCTTAATTAATTAACGGATATTTCTATCTTAAATACAAAGATCGATTAAGCCTAAAATACAAGCCCTTGCTCTATTTGGAATAAAGGGGTAAGTCAGCACGGATTCTCTAGTGGAATGAATCTGTGTTTATTAATTAATTTTGCTCTTGGCTGAGCATAGATAATTAATTAATTTGAGGCCCAGCTTTATTTCTTGTATTAGATCCTTGATTTGGCCCAATTAGTTGTCTAGTTATTTATTGTCTCTCAGAAATCATTATTAATGGATTAATGTATTTTTACATTATTTAATAATGTTATTTATCTAGAATTAATTGGCTAGGCCAATTAATTGATAAATATTAGTAGCCCAGTGGATTAATTAATTATATTATGGGCTAATTATGTGGAAGCCCATTAGAAATATAATTAAATTATTGGGCTACAAATATATTAATATTATATTGGCTTTTGAAGCCTATATATATTAGTATTCTGTTCAGAAACTATTTACACACATATCATAACATACACGCCTGCGTGAATGTGGAAGAGACGATAATCTTATTTTATCCAGTTCTCTGACCACCCAGAGGGAGAAAAAGGTCGGGACACAGATCAGAAGATCTGACACACGAGCAACAATCAGAGCTGCAACAACATACGAAGGAGGAAGGTAATCGTTCCTAACCTAATATTTCCTTCATGTACTGGGGTAATTTTCAGCTAACCTCCTTGTCAGATTTATGATAGATAGGATGAGGTGCTTTCATCTTCTGTTTGTTCTTTGCTAGGGGGTTCAGTGTTTCTGCATTGATCGTCTCCCCTTAAACAAATCTATCAGTTAGCCAATTCTCTGAGCGAATGGAAGCAGATGTGGAGGCTTTGTGTCTGAATCCGAGTCCCTCCTTGCAGTGTTAAGGCTTGTTGTTGGCTAGCATCGCCTCAAGCTTTTTCTCGGCTCCCATGTACCGCTCCGTCATCAGGTTTCTTCAGACATCGTCACTCCTTTTTAGAGTCTCGTGCTCGGTCTGAAGTCCTGAGAACTTTTTCTTCAGCAGACTCAATTCAGTATCTTTCTAAGTCAAGTCTTTGGTCAAAACTGAGATCAGATCCTCTTCTCCTGCCATTAGACACTTCTCAGTATCTTCTTCAAGCGCTTGGGCCATGAAGGCAGCTTCATCATCTGATGAATCCATGAAGCAGTCGACTTCTTCTAAGTCATCTGAGAGTTCACCCGCAATGTAGGATTGTCTCTTTTTAATGAATTTCTCCCTTCGAGCTTTTCTTGCAGCTCGTTCAGCTATACTGAGCTCAGGACAGTCGTACTGATAGTTTTCTGGCTTCTTGCAGTTGTAGCAGGAGGTGATTCTGCCTTCTCTACTCTCACTGTCTTTCGACTATTCAGAATCCTCTTGTGTCCTGCATTCAGAAGTTTGTGGTTCAGGAGTGTGTTTAGGTGAGTAATCAGACTTACTCTTTGAGTCTCTGACGACTCTTGACAATTTTCTGCACCGCTCCTTTTGCTTCTGATATTTTATTGCAAGCAGTGCATATCGTTTAGCGAGGCTTCCTTCTTGTAAGTCACTTGTTGGAGGCTCAGCCTTGCTAGACGTTTGAGCTGCTGTGCTGACTGATGCTTTAAAGGCATGATCTATTTGGGTGTCAGCTTCAGCTCGTTGCTTCCTCTGCGGTAGACCGAACTCGAACTCCTCAGCTTTTAATTCTGAAAATACATGATCAAGAGAAACAATATCAAGATCAGAATGTCTATGCAATGTAGCGAAGGGAGTCCAATCTCCGTCTGACAATGCTCCCAATATTTTGAGATTCATCTCTCAGTTGGAGAACGTGTTTCCCAGTCCATTGATTGTGTTCATCAGATTCGTAAATCTGACATTGAGATCTTCAATCGTGTTGCCGGGCATGAGTGACAATCTCTCCAGCTTCTGAAGTTCCAGCGCTAACTTGTTAGCTTTGATCTGCTGAGTCCCCCGACTCAGTAGTGCTAGAGCATCCCAGAGTTCCTTTGCTGACTTACAGTCCTGAACTCTGTCGAGATAAGAATCGCTCAGTGTGGTCAAAATGGCATTTCTGGCCACCCGTTCAAGGTTGTGAAGTTTCTTCTCTTCTGGAGTGAAGAGGCTTCTGTCCTTTGGAACCTTCTTGCCGGTAACCGCTCCTCCTCCTTGAGCTGGTTCCTGAAAGTCAACACTATCGACCATAGGTACGATATGTCCGTCTTCTAAGACCTCTATCATACTGTTGTGGAGGGAAGTCAGATGTTCTTCCATTCTGACTCGGCATACCCCATAGCTCTCTACTGAGAACATGGGTACCATCCTGATTCCGGACATATCAAACATGTTAGGTAATAATATGAAGGAAGAATGATATGCAGTGAAAACATTTTTAGGATCCATTCGAGTAGACCAGTTTCAGATAACAAGAGTCTTAAAGAACTCCTGCTCTGATACCAATTATTGGTCCCGAGTCAAACGTTTAGGTGTAGAGGGGGGGGGGTGAATTCACCTGAAAACTATTCTCAAACTTGAACGCGAACAGTCCGATTACGGATATTGTCTGCTGAATAAATTCAGTAGACCAGGCAAGCTGTACTGGATCGCGTGGACAAAGTGATTGACTATACTGAGGCTTGCTAGCTGACTATTGTCAGAATTCAGTACCGTTCAGTAAGAGTTCAGTAGGTGCGGAATAGTGTAGGCCCAATTCAGTTGAGTTGAAAATGTTTTTAATAAAACTGTTTCAGTAGATTAGTGCACTCAGTTAAGCTTTTCTGAAACTCTGTTGTTTTGATTTTGTAAACGGATTTTCAGTATGAATAGTAAATCAATGCAACAGTAAATGAACACATCGATTTTAAAGTGGTTCGGATACCAACAATCCTACGTCTACTGTCCTGAAAAGGTCAGGAGGCTATTTTATTATACTGAGTTAGTCTCAGTTGGTTTGTACACTGGACAAACACGGCCTTGAAGATTATAATGAGCAAGTCCCAGTTTACAAGATTCAAACAAAGATGTTTGAAGGATTCTCCAACAGTGAAGGAGTTCTTTACAATAAGAACAGTTCAAGATATGAACTCCTTCGGTTCTAAGCTATGGATATATCATTGGAGCTTAGGTTAGAGGGAAAGGGAAAAAGAAGAGGCTTCTAGAGTGAAGAAAAGTGAGGGATAATCTCTCTAGGTTCGTGTTCCATCACTTGGATGCAAGAGGCTTTGATTCTATGAAGCTTGGTTCCCTAGAGCAGTGTAATTACCTTTCGCTTGAGTATTTCTCTAAAGTTCTTGTGGAAAGCTTGTGTCTTGTTCGTTTAATGCTCGTAAAAATTCCGTATATTCTTCGATTTGATTTTCCCTCTATTTATATAGGTGAGCTATGGATAGATCCGTTGGAAACAAACTATCCACGTGTCACTCTCTTTGGGTAGCTAACGGCTCTTTTGAAATCGTGCAGAGTCTACCTTCTTTTTCAGAAAAGTAGTTGACTTGCATCTTTATACCCGAACTTTGACAGCTGGCTGCTTGTCATTAGTCGAGGTGTAGAAAGTTGTAGAGACATTCAAACTTCAAGGCAAATATTGAAGCTGACTTCTCTGATGCGTATAACCTCAGAAAACTCTACTGATTTAATATTGAAAACTTCTGACAATCAAGGAGACTGTCAGGCCATTGCTGAGTCTGACCAGGGGTTCAGTAGTATACTCCTGCTGAGTCCAACTCTACTGACGATCGACTCTAAGTTCAGTAAACTGCTCTTGCTAAGTCCGGTTCTACTGACTCTTTCAGTATGCTGCTCCTGCTGAGTCCAGCACTACTAAATCTGAACACATCTCAGTATGACGCTCTTCCTGAATCCAGCACTATTGAGTCTTCACTCAATGGTACTGAGGCTGATAGTCTACTAAGGTTTAAGAAACAGAACTCTAAGCCTGGACCATGCTCAAGGTAAGTCTACTGAGTCTGAGACTCTCACAGACCAAGGCGTTACAATTACAAAGGAATGGTTCACCCATCAAATTAGGGTTTTGGGATCAGCCAAATCTACTAAACAATCTACTGCTGAATCATCTCCCAATAGAGACTGTCAGGCCGTTGCTGAGTCTAACCAAGGGTTCAGTAGTATAGTCCTTCTGAGTCCAACTCTACTGAAGGTCGACTCTGAGTTCAGTGAACTGCTCCTGCTAAGTCCAGCTTTTATCGACTCTTTCGATATCTTTGCTCTCGCTGAGTCCAAACACTATCGAATCGAACATCTCTCGATATCTTTGCTCCTGCTAAGTCCAGCACTACTGAGTCTTCATTCCATGGTACTGAGGTGGATAGTCTACTGGGTTCAGCGAACAGAACTTCTGAACCTGGACCATGTTGAAGGCAAGTCTACTGAGTCTGAAATTATCAGAGACCAAGGTATTACAAAATACAAAGGAATGGTTCACCTATCAAATTAGGGTTTTGGGATCAGCCAAATCTACTAAACAATCTACTGCTGAATCGTCTCCCAACAATTTCCCCCTATTTGATGATGTCAAAACCTAACACTACAAACTATCAAATACACACTCCTTACAAGTATTACAAGTAGAATTAGTGGAGTTGTACATCAAGTTCTATTCTACTGAGTAACAAAAGAAATACTGAAATATCTCTCAACAATTTCCCCCAAATAGAAGCTATCTAATCTAAGTAAAAACAGACAAACACAGATAAGCAGTAAGTGTGTGAGTTAGTAATCATTTAGGTGATTCTGAGTGTTAAATTAAAAAAGATAGGCCATAGAGATAATGAGATGTTGTCAGGCCAAACAACAAAGATGCATGTATATATATAAAGAGGTTCAGTACAACTACATCACTTGCTATTCTATCAAAAATAGAGAACCTACCAAGATTATCTCCTGAAGCGCTGAATCTGTGCCTTAAAGTCTTTCGATTTTTCGTCAGGCAAAGGGAGTCCATACATCTTGAAGGTGTCTCTCCTTAGCTTCTGGATCCTCTGGTTATCTACAGAATCATTAGGATCAAGATCCAAAGCTAAGATTGCTCTTCTGACTTCTCCTTCTATCACGCCGGTATAGAGAGACCCGTCGAGCTTCTGAGGTGGAGGCAGTGGTCTAAAAGTCGGAGTCTGAACATCTTCGTTGTCTTCAATGGATTATTAGACCAAGCTGTAAATTTCAAAATCACACCTTAAAAGCTATTCATTGAAGGCTTCATCCTTATGAGTTTCTGGCCAGTATTGCCAGACATAATATCGCTTGATGAACTCAGCCTTAAAGTCTCCCACATCTGAGTCTTCTCCCAGGGCATCCATTTTCAACCCGAGGCCACCAATGCATCTTTTGGTCAGTGGGTTTGCGGCCTCTTCTGTATTTGTATAGGATTTCCCTATCCTTCAGCGGAGGAGGTCGTGGTTTCAGTCTTTCAGCTTCTCTCGCTCCTTTAGTAGCCTTCTCCTTGGCCAGAGCCTCTTGCCATCTGAAATCTTCCATTTGATAGTATTGTGCTCTCTTGTCCAAAGCAATACTACTGAAATTAATCATCTCATACATTGTCAGCTCAGCTCTCTTCTTTTCTTGTTGCTGAGAGTCAGTAGCTGTCTTTTCAGCTTCCTACTCCTTTTCTTTCTCTATGTCCGCTCTTGGCAGTGGGCGCAACCTCATAAGAAGACCGCAGCAATAGCTGTCCAGGGTCTGAGTCATGAGAGGTTCCAACTGCCGCCGAACCAGAACGGAGGGAGCTGATTGGTAGATTAGCTGAGGGATGAGCTCCCTCCTCCTATTGAGTACCCTCAGCAGGCTTCTTAGGGCCTCCATCACTGAGTGGGTCCTGATCATCCGGATCAGATCCCTCTGAAGGCGCGGCTGCTGAGGGGATCCTATCCTCAAGGAATGCAAGCATAGCCACCCTTAGGTCTTCGAGGGAGCATATATCAGCAGGCTCGGAGTAGCCTATTTGCTGACAAATCTCAAGCTCCTCGGAATTCAGGATCTCGTGGGATTTAAATCTGATAAGGCGATCACGAGTGATCCAATCCTGGAACCTGATAAGCATCTAAAGCTTGGCCTTGTGAGAAATATTCACCAAGTCATAATGACTTGTGATTTCTGGAATGGCCTTAGAGATTTCTCGGGTTGCCTTATCCTGAAGAATATCAACCTCAAACCCGATAGTCTCTGCTTCAGTGCTTGTCTCGATGTCTTCTACATCTATTGTAGACAATTTCTTCTCAGCAGAGGGAAGGCTGCTAAGTGGTGGTACATCCAGTGCGGACTGAGATGTAGGAGTTTTAACCTCAGGTGCAGCCCCCTATTCTGCAGAGGTCGGTTTGTCAGCTGAGGCTGCCTTCTCAGACGCAACCTTTCGTACTAAGACTGTCTTCTCAGAGGAGTGTGAATCGTACCTTAGTCTGAATGGGGCTACTACCACGGCCGTCTCAGAAGCTTTCTTCTGCTTCTTCTAAGGGGTAGCACCCTTCTTGCTAGGAGTGGGGGCCTTCCTCTTCTCCTTCCCTTCCTCAGCAGCGCCTGCGCCTATCTGCTGAAGCGCACTCGTACGGCTGTGGAAACGAATCTTCTTTGGGTTGAAGTAGCCTTTATCAGCGTAGGCTACGTTGTCATCTCCACATAGATCTTCAATCATTACTGACAGCTTCATCCCATAGAGGAGTTTGCCCTTGGTACTCTGATGCCAACTAGATATATCAAACTTTGAGGATTTCGTCTGAAACTCCTTCAAGAAGAACTCTGTCCAGTTGATCTTGGCCCTATCGTAGATGGCCATCATCATTTGGAGTTTGGGTCTGGACACCTAATCAAATGAGCTGGCTTGGCTCGTCAGGATCTGCGTAACTACGTACGCAAGTGCTCTGAACTGCGGGAGCAAGCAGTTTTTAGGAAACGCAGCCCAGAAGGAAATCAGCTCTCCGCAGAATATCTCTAGATATTCGTCGAGCAAATCATCCTTGTAACCAGCTATACTGATGCCACTGTCTGGCAGCTGGAAACTTCGCTGAAGAGCTTGCCTCAAAGACATCTGTCTGACTTCAGCATCGATTCTCGAGGGGTCAGCGACATGATGCACTGTGAAAGCGCCAATAACGTCCTCGTCTACCTCCTCAGAGTTGAGGTAGAACTCTGAATTCTGCCTCAGAAGGAAGTATGCTGGCTTCCTTGACAAAAGACTCTCAAGCCCTGATGCTCTGAGAGCATCAAACATGTCATCCAGCATATCCAAACCGCTGGAATCAAACTCCATGATCGGCTCGCACCAGACACGATCCTTCTCAAGGATCTCAACCATGTTCACTGGGACGATCACGCTAACGTCTCTGGGATTTTCCATGACTTGATCTGCAAAGTTACGTATTAGTACTAGAAGATATAATAAATTAGCATAAATACTAATGAACGTAAAATGTTACCGTAAAAAAAATCTCTGAGGATATGCAAATGCAGAAGCAAAAGTAGAAATCTAAGGTTTTTGTTTTAGAGAATTTAGGGTATTAGCAGAGTGAAAATAGCTGTTTTAGAATAGATACGTAGATATATATGATCTTGAAGATGAAAGGGTTTAAGATCGACGGTTCAGTTTAAATCCCGCTTTAAAAAATGGACGGTCAAGATTTAATATTATAAAAAGCCATGATGAAAGAAGCCGCCCGAGTCAAGTCCAGTTGGAAATAGCTTATAGGAGTAAGTTGATATGACATGCATTTAATGCAAAGCAGAGTTCAACAAACATAGCATAGAATGTTGTGCATTTAATGAAACCGTTTATAATAAATGACATTCTCTAAGGCATTGAATACGATGCTGAATAAATATCATAACAACATTAATTACTAGATTGACTACTGAAAGAGATACGCAAACCTCCCAGTATGCTGCTCCTGATGAGTCCAGCACTACTGAGTCTTCATTCCATGGTACTGAGGCGGATATTCTACCGAGGTTCAGCAAACAGAACTTCTAAGCCTGGACCATGCTGAAGGCAAGTCTACTGAGTCTGAAATTCTCAGAGACCAAGGCATTGCAAAATAAAAAGGAATGGTTCACCTATCAAATTAGGGCTTTGGGATTACCCAAATCTTCTAAACAATCTACTGCTGAATCATCTCCCAACAGAAAATGACTCATCAACTGATAGAAAACTGCTCCCTATATTGAAAAATAGAATATCTCTACAGTGGCATTCAAATTCGAGATGGTCTTTTTTTTTTGGCATTTTCGACACGTGTCTAGACTCCCTCCAACGGATCTATTCATGAGTCATGATTATAAATAGAACAATCTTCATGCAGGAGAGACACCGAGAACCAAAAGCATTCAAGCATTCAAAAGCTCTAGCAATCAAACAGTCTATCCAGCGAAGAACTTACTCACAGAGTTATTAGTCATAGTACTTCACTCTAGAGATCTATAGTTCTTGTTCTCTATTCTAAGCATTCATTGTAAGATTATAAGCTTAGAGAAATCGAAGGAGTTCAGTTAATTGAACTGTTCTTAATTTAAGAACTCCTTCTTAGTTGGAGAAAATCATACACTAGTGTTTGAACTTGTAAAGTTACTACGACTATAAGTAGAGTATCAGTCCAGTGTATAGATCAAGTCACACGACTATAAGTAGAGTATATATCTTGCAAACAGATCTACTGAGACTTGCTCAGTATAAATTAAATCAATAACTCCTGCTTTGTTCAGGATAATGGCGATAGGATCCAGCGTATCTGAACCACTTTAAAAACTACTTGTGTTGTTTTTATTATTTCTTTGATTAATTGTTCATATTGCATACAACTGAACTTTCAAAATTGCACTTAACATAAAACGTGTTTTCAAAACTGAAACGAAAATTATTTTGGGCCTGCACTTCCGCATACTATCTTATACTGAGTCTACAGTTCACTGACTGAAGTCAGTAGATAGTGACTCAGTAGATAAACTCTGCCCACGCGATCTAGAAATCTTATCAGGTGAACTGACACGTTCAGTAGAACTATTCAGTAACAACTGACTTTCGCGTTTGAGTTGAAATTCGCACTCAGGTGTATTAACCCCCCCCACCCCACCCCCCCTGAAGGCTCGTCTCTGGACCAACAGGTGAAGATCATGAAAGTTGTGCAGAATTATGGGTTGTTGGGCCGTTTTCTGTGCAAGGAGAATATTTGATTGGGCCAGAGCCGTTTTGGCCGAATTTGTGAAGAAATGACCCAAGCCTACTCTCCATGGATTGAAACTGGGAGAAGGAAATTGGAGTGAAAACCAGCTGGAGGATCTTGAACCTGTAGCTAAGCTGATATGCCCAGTCATATCGCACCCTTCCTACTGTCTCCCAACCACCCTTCTGCTCCTAGATAGAGCCCAACAGGACATTTATTACTAGGAATCTTCCAGTTTCGAGAAGGCAGCGGATTTAAAAGGAGGGAACGTTAAAATAAGTTATCAACTCCACTTTGAATCATATAATTTTAGGCAATCTTTTGCAATTAGTAGATAGAACAAAAACTCACTCTCTTTATGTTCTTCAAGTTTCTAGTTTGTAATCTCTATTTTTAGTGCTTATGCAACGGGCTTCCACTTGTGAAGATGAATTTAATTCTTGAAGTTTCTAGTACTCTTGTCTTTGCATTTATTTCCTTTATATTTCTGTTAAGTTATTGCAAGTTGTTTTCCGGTTAGTCGAATGTTTTTCTGCTTCTACTGTCTTCATCCTTTAATATTATGCTAGATTTGGTTTGTTCATCTAAATATCAAAAGCTCGTCAGTTATAAGTTTCGTCTCTCCAGTTTACTGCATGTCTTCTTTTAATAGGCTTTTGCCATTATTATGCTTAGGATGTGTAGCTAAACTCTGAGATTTAGCTCTATTAAATTCTGACTCTAAACTTCATGAGACTTCTCGTGCTTATGTCTAGTAATTAGGGTTTCAGGTAGATTTGGGCAGGTTGAATGTGTTGGTACCCTGGGATTGATCGCCTTGGGCTAGTTAACCTTAAATCGCGTGGATCTAGCTTGATAAAGAAGTCATTTTGTGTTATAACCCGATATTTCATGCATAATTATTTGTCCATAATCATCATTACATGCATTCTTAATCTTTGATTATCACATATGAGTGTGTGAGGGGTTAGTGCAGTTTAGTTGCTTGATTAAGTTTGTTTTGACAATTTAAGTAACATACTCTAGATGAAAATACTTTTGAATCATAGGTATTTTTATTTGAAAACCTAAGTAGAAGAAATGAGTCATAGTTTGAAAACTAACGAATCCAGCTCTAAGCTACGTATGGGATTAGGTTATGATTAAATGATAGTTATCATATATTAAAATAGTATGTAGATGGTGTAAAATATGATAGTATGGCCTAATTGGATTGCAATGCAAGAACCTTTTCTAGAAGCTAACTTTACTCCTCATGCTTGGAGGTGATAAGCACTTAAACTTTTCTTAAGTATTAAGGCTTCTTTCCACCACCTCCTTATCTCATTTTTACACCTCTTAGACACCTAAAAACAGGAGAGACAAATTGGGGGGGTCTCTTTGAAAGATAAAGCAAGAGAATCAAGAAAAGGGCAAAGCAACACACCTCTAAACTCCAATTCAGCATACGTATGATATCTCGTCTTTTAGTTATGGGGTTTTCGACTTGGTGGATTATGTTATGCATCCGAAAAACTTATTTCTCTGATAATTAACATGTTACGGAGTTAATAATTCAAAATTTTTTCCCAATAATTAACTTGTCATAGTTTTGTACCAGATTTCTTGTGCTATATGAATAGGTTTGTTTCGCCTATGTGTTTCAGTTTTCATGAAGAGTTTAGACATATATATCATCTCTTATATGTCTACTAGTTGTGGTTAAAGTTTCAAAGGCTAGGGACACGTTTTAGTATGAAAAAATGAACAAGAAACTAGATGTATCTGTAGAACTGCTCTATTCTGGACAGTTATTTTATGTTGCTTTGTTTGGTGATTTTCACTAGCTTGCACTCCAAATCTTAGGTTTACTAAAACATAAACGTTTTAGATATTTATGTTAGCTCTATGAGATTTGGAATTATAGTTATATGAGGTCTTCACATGGAGTTATGGTTGAAATAAAGAAGAGTGTCCTGGATTCTTGCATAGCTTGCATATGTGACTGTAAAGCGATTATTTCACCCAATTAGGTTTTGATTTTGAGGTTCTGTAAAACATGAAAGTTTTAGATATTGAAGTTAGGTTTCCGTATCAATTTGATACATATTTATATCATGTTTGTACATAAAGTTATTATCAATATAAGGAGGATTGGTCATGCAGAAATCTTAGTAAAAATTCTAAAGGTATATTAGACTCGAAAATTGGGAATACTTGTAGAGACATGAATCACTTACATCATGGAGTTTCTATTAGAGGATATATATATATACATATAAGATTATGATATTGTAATATAGATTTATCAACTTGGTTATGCATTTATATGAGAATAGGTAACAACATCGATAAACCAGCAAAAGCGAATCATTAGAGAAGAAAGGTTGGGATTGGAAGTGTTGTGGTAATTACAATTTAATAACTTATTATTTGACCACTATGGTATTGTGATTAATAATTATTTAATGAATTTTCATGGTTGTTTGATGGCTTATTTGAAAATAATGTGTTATACACACGAGATTGTGAATTTCTAGTTGTTTGATGATGAAAATGATACATGCATATAATTTGCATTCATCAGAGACTAAAGGATACTGTATGGCTCCTAATGACAAATGAGGCATGTGTTAAAGAATCTTCCAGTATATTTGGATGACATAGTCTCGTATGGGCACTTGAATTCACTAAACTCCTACAGATCTATGATATATGACTACAGAGTGCCATGGCTGTTTTCGTAACCATGATTCTCTTGGTACTAGTTGGACTATAACAGGTAATGAAAATGGAAAGCACGTGCATCTTCATGGTTTGAACTGAGATGGACTTATTCTAAGATTGTTTATAGACAAATGTTATGTTCTTTAGAAATGATGTAGAATGAACATGTTCTATATGTTAATGATGGATGCTTGATAGTTACTGATTATATGATATGGATATTATATGTTCTTGCATTGGTGTTGAATAACTGGTTATTGAATTATACTTATTGATACTGCAACTCACCAAATGCAATGTGTTTTTTTTTTAGATTTTGTTGGAAGAAGTTGACTGGAGTCTATCTACAGTTTTGTACTATGGATCCAAGGTCGGTCGGCTAGTTCTAGATTCTTCTCCCCGGCATATTAACCACATCTTTTGAATACTTAATATTGAATTATAAGCATGTGTATTATTATAGATAAAGTGTTAACATGTATGTAAATATTTTTGTGATCCTAATAGCTATGCTCAGTATTAAGTGAAATTAAATAAATAAATAAATAATCATGATCATGTGAGGCAAAATTGTGTGTAAATGTGTAATGGTGTTACATTGTATGATCAACATCGTGACCTAATTAATCCGGTTCCTTCGGTGTAAATGCTTCTTAGTAACTTCTCTTTCATTGATCAACAAGCTAGAGTCGTTGTTAAGTTAGGGAGTAGGTTCATGATCAACATAGGGGGGAATTATTGGAATGAGATTCAGTATGATAGATTTGAAGATCCCAAAACCCCTAGCTGAATGATGAACCTTCGATATTATAATAGCTTAGTTGACTTCAGCTTGTTAGGAACTAAGTAGGCTAGAGTTCAGTAGTTGTGCATTCAGTAGAAGGTTCTGCACTCAGTTGGGGAACTCAGTATCGAGGAAGTCAATTCGACAGCTATCGACCAACTGAATCTGCAAAGGATTTCAAGCCTGCGTACTGAATTGATCAGACGAATGTTAGTAGAAGATACATCAGTTGAGGGTCCGAGGATTCAGAGGAAGTCAACTCATCATACCTTGGAGTTTGAACAAGCTCACCTACTCTCTGCACTCGACCAATAAGGAGCCGACAACACTTTACCTGCTCTGCCATAAAGCTGCTCCTAGACAGAAAAAGAGGAAATCTCTATAGTATCTCTACTTCACCATTCAAGTTAATATGGCCATTTTCCTTGTCTTATTCGACACGTGTCTAGACTCCCTCCAACGGATCTATTCACAAATCGAAAACTATAAATAGGGAAGGTCTTCATGCAGAAAATTCACTGGGAACACAAGCTTTCAAGCGAACATACTCTAGCGAACTCAAAACCAAACACAGCGAAGAACTTTCTCATTCGAAGATCATTCTTTAGTTTTTCTCTCTAGAGATCCTTTAGTTCCACTTCTCTATCTAAGCGTGCTCATTGTAATATTCTATAGCATAGAACCTCGAAGGAGTTCATCTTTTGAACTGTTCTTATTGTAAGAACCCCTTCATAGTTGGAGAAATTCTAACCTTTAAAGGTTAAGAACTGTAAAGTCACTACGACTATAAGTAGATATTTGTCAGATAACTTAGACTTGCTTAGTATAAGAAAACAAGTTAGAATTTGTCCTGTGAACATATCAACTTAGACTTGTATAACAATTCTCATATAACAGTTCATTAATCAATTTGAATTGTATGTGGAATTATCTTATTAAGGAGTCAGAAAACTCATATAATAATTCCTTTATCAAAGGGTTGAAGAATCAGTTACGATTTTGTGGAACTAGGGTAATATAGGCAATCCAAACATAAAAAAAAAACATTATTAGAAAATTTAGAAAACTCGAGTAATGTTCATATTTTCACAATCTTCTCTTTTGAAGACGGTGGCGAAGTGCTCATAATAGCTAAGTAATTTAAAAGTCTAGCGATTCTAGTTTAGACTTACATGAAAGATTCTCCAATTTTAGAGCTAAACGACCTACTTAGATATTGTTCTATGAAAAAAGTATAAATGTTATTCCTCAAGGAAAAAGTATCATTTAATCCTTCCGTCCCATTATAAGCATCCTCTTTTTCTAATTAGGTTGTCCCATTAAAAGTGTCATCTTTCTAAAACATGCAAAGAATGTGTGGAGATAAATCAAATATCCAAAAGTCAAACAATATACACCACACAGCACAACTTTTTTGATCTCCGTGCCGAAAAGAAAGGGGACGCTTTTAATGGAATGGATGGAGTACATGTTAAGACGCAACATTGAAAATGAATTTTAAACAGCACATAACCAAGTAAAAAGTTGGACATGATCATTGAAACCTGATTATAAGGAAGAAGTCATCGTTGAGCAAGCCTTTACAATGTTTAAGAAAGTGATATGGTTATCAAGGAGACTCTGGGCCATCGAAACACAAGGCCCGACTTCTATATAAAAAGTTTGAAAGATTTGTATTAAAATAAAAAAAAAGTCTTGACAACATATTGAGCAAGTCAAAGGAAAGAGAGGATAATCTTTGTCAAAATAAATTTTTTTTTCTTATATCATCTCTCAAGAACGACTGTAAATAGGTACATAATCATCCCTTCAACATTTCATCAAACACATCAGTCATAGTTATCTGCATACATACATACCGTTAATAATATCTCAAGCATTAGGAATTGTTGTGACTTTTCTTGTATAAGCTCTGACACTTGCTATAATGGAAATCGAGAGTAACATCTATGTAGTCAATGTTGTCTACTTGCTAGGTGACTGATGAATCGAAATTGTACATCTCTCCTTCGTATATTGTTGTAGCTCTGATTAATGCTCCTGTTCAGATCCTCTGATCTGTGTCCCGACCTTTTTCTTTGTCCGTGTGGTCAGAGATCTGAAGAAAAATATTTTTGTCACTATTTAATCTCAAACGTGCGTTTGAGTGAATTAGTGTAAAGAGATTATGAATAGAATATTAATATATATAGGCTCCAAAACCATATATTATATTAATATTTATAGCCCATGAATTTAATTATACTTACAATGGGCTTGAACATTAATTAGGCCATAATATAATAAATTAATTAGCTAGGCTACTTTTATTTATCAATTAATTGTCAGCCAATTGAATCTAGATAATAACAATATTAAATAATACAAAGTACATTAATCTATTAATAGTGATTTATCAGAGATAATAAATAACTGGGCACTAATTGGGCCATACCAAAGATCCAATACAAGAAATAAAGGGAGGCCTCAAATCAATTAATCAACTATGCTCGGCTCAGAGTAAAATCAATTCATAAACACAGATTCATTACACTAGAGAATCCGTGCTGACTTACCCCTTTATCCCAATTTGAGCATGGACTTGTATTTTAGATTAGTCAATCCTCGTATTTAAAATAAAGATATCCGTTAATTAATTAAGCCCACTGACAGCTTAAATTAATTAACATCTTATTACATTCCTCAGTATTACCACTCGACCTTATTAACACACCTGAACTTAATCAACCGACCGGGTTTAATGTGCTAATCCTTACGAGTTTCTCAGGGAATATTATCAACCCATTTTACAAGTACACGGTTGCAAGATACAGACAACCAGCATGAGCAACAAATGACTATTAACACCCAAGATACATAAATCTGGTTGCGATGATGTTCATCATAGTAATTCAAAGTGCTAGCTAGCCAAAGACACTCTCAAATCTTTATGTGGTGCATATTGTGCTTGTGCATGCTCCACAACTTGACCGCAGTTGTGCTAACCGACTTGGATGGCACACGATTCAGCAATTATGTTGCGGTCTTAAGGGTATATCCCCAAAAAGAAACCGGCAACGTAACATATCTCATCATCAACAGAACCATCTCTAGGAGGGCCCGATTTCTTCTCTCTGACACACAATTCTGCTGAGGCATGCCCAGTGTTGTCTGTTAGGACGTAATCCAATATTCTGTAAAGTAATCTTTAAACTCGTTGAATAGGTATTCCCCACCATGACCGGATTGCAGTGTTTTGATTACTTTATCTAACTTCTTCTCCACTTCCTCTTTGAATTCCTTTAAGGTTTTGAAGAAATTCGACCTGTGGCGAAGTAGGTAAACATATTCATACCTGGATTTAAGACGAAATACTCATACCCTCCACGAGCTTGTGTAAACATAGGTCCACACAAGTCTGAATGAATAAAACTTAGTGCTTATGTGGCTCTATAACCCTTTGCCTTAAAAACCCTAGTCACCATCTTTCCATCCAAGCAGGATTCGCGAGATTGAAATGGTTTTACCTGGATAAGTTTGATTTGTCTTAGAAGATTCTTTCATCCTCTTAGAATTCGATGATGAAGAATCAACATTAACAGAATTACACGGTTTGCAAGTAATAGTATATAAAGATCCGTTTAAGAGCCAACTGCAGATAAAATCACCCTCTTTTATGATAGAAACATCACTATCAAAACTTGATTTATAACCATCCATGGTGTAGAGTTTTGAATTATAAATTATGTTTCGCCTAAATTCGGGCACATATAAAACATCTTTAAGTACTAGAACAGAACTATCAAAAGATAGATGTAAATCTCCAATGGTAATTGCAGGAACTCTCGATCCATTGCCCATAGAGACTACCACCTCGCCATCACTCAATTTCCTAATTTTCTGCAAGAAACCTTGCAAGGTGTAACAAACATGATCAGTTGCCCCCGTATCCACTACCCATTCGTGGGTAGAAGAGGAAACCAGAGAAATTTCTGTTACCAAAGTGACTCGCATCTCTGTATGTTTTGCCTTAACATTTGGATAATAATTTATCCAGTGTCCTTTCTTTCCACACTTGAAGAACCTTCCTTTCTCCTTTGGCATTCGCATGCCACCGGTAAGGACCGTCTTCTTACTCCCACTGCTCTTCTTGAATTGACAACCCTTCCTGATCTTTTTCTGGTTTCCATCTTTCGGAGGATTCCTTGAGCTACTAGTGATGTTCAAGACTTGACCCCCTTGTCCTTTCCTACAACCTCTTTTACCGCTACCAAAGACTTGAGGAACTTAATCATAGTAAACTATTTCTTAGACATAACGGTCTTTAAACAAAAGTTCTTATAGGACCTTGTCAGAGCATTTTTTTTGGGGGGGGGGAAGATTTCTCTTCCACTCTTTAGAATTTAGTTGGTGAGACTGTTTAGGAACTCGAAAAATTTGTGAAAAGACATATCTTAAGTATAAAATTTAACATGTAAGAAACTAATATTCGCACATATTTCGTAATTAATATCAGTGTAACCTTTTGAAAAAACAATGATATTAAGAACCTCAAACAACTCGAGGAATTCTACTCGTATGCCACGCAGGTGGATGTTTACTAGCTTAACCCTAGACATAGCTCTTTAATTCCAATCCAGGCCTAGGTTCTTAAGACGAATGAAATTAATAGTTCTATATACTTGATCATGTCACTATTAAATCAAAACACGGGAATGGACTTCGAGGGAAGTAAATTGTACCCGCGGTGACATCTAAGCATTGACCATTAATTAGACAAAAATAGAATCAAATTCTCGACATACTTACGAGAGCCATGCCGCATTCAATCTAATCTGATTAGCCATCATATTTAATTATTATCTTCTAGAGTACTCAAGTTTATTAGGAACGTAAGCTACACATGCGGATGTTTACGGCTTCGCTGCCACTACTCAATAATAATTAAATATTGTTTTGAAAAAATTATCTCACAAAACTTGTAGCTCAAAAGTGCAAGCAAATCACTCAGGTGGACGTTTACTTACATCATTTTACTACTTTGGTATAAAGTCCAACTAAATGTAGGTTCGATTAAATGTTTAATGCCTAATTTCGTGGAATCTAATTAAACATTTAATTTTAAGTCTTGTTTAGTCTTTTTGTTTAAAAGGTTTTTTGAATCATGCATCACCACATAATTCTTGAAGCATACTTTTCTAAGCGTACTAAATAAAACGTGCTCGTGGTAATTAAACATTTTTAAAACAACATAAATTATATTTTCATGCTTTTCTAAGCGCAATTAAACACATAATCTCATGCTAAAGCATAAGAATAAATAAATGCGAAAATAGAAATTTAAAACATTGTTATCAGGCATAAAACACATAATTCCTAACTATTACATATCTCGAACAAATACAGCTCTTCGAGATCTTCAAAATTTTCAAAACTGGAGCCGTCTACGTCATCGCCGCATCATCCCCACGTCATTGTGTGACTGCCACATGTCACAAACATAACATCAATGTCAGCTGCTATGGCTAAAGTTAGCACCTCTTCCTCAAAGCATAGGCGCGCCGCCGCCGCCCCACGCCAGCCCACGATCGGTCGCCGACGTCATCAAGGTTTCTTGCTCACGGGTAAGACGATTCCAACACCACCTTCGCATGGCAGTACCGCCGAATGGTGCTGGATCTGCCCGCGCCTGCATGTACGACACGCAATCGCAGCCCCGACACCTGCGGCTCCTACTCTTCGCTGTCGTCACCTATGCCCGTCTTTGGCCTCCCTCTCACTCCCAGTTGTCATGGTTGTGAAGAATGGCCACCTAAAGTCACCGCCACGACTTGGTGCTGTGAAATTTCGCAGCCCATCACCGAACAGCTCCGCAGCCAAAATTCGTGCTCCCCGAGTCGTAATTTCGTTCAATTGATACATGGGAAATGATCCATGGCCGATTTTCAGCCATCATGAACAAATTCCATCCGAAGTCGTCCATTGATTTCCCTTAGTTTCGAATTTGTCGCCGAAAAAACTTGAATTAGAGCAGTCAAATTTCAACGTCGATTCCGGTGGCATTCGAGGTCGGATGACCCCATACACCATATCAATGCGAAGCTCGTAACAAGATGAATCCAATGGTGCAACCCGCTTGGCCAGAGGAGGCCTGACGCGCCGCCGCAAGTGACGACGGAACCCTAGAAAACTAGGGTTTTGGCAGATTAGGGTTTTCTGTACTGCACAACCACCTCTCCTTCTCGACGCTATTTCAGAAAAACTAGAAATCAGAATGGGTTGTGCGACCTATCCAAACGAAGCTAACAAAACAACAAACAAAATTATCCAAACTAATTTTCCAAATCATTCCTCACGCGCTTGCACACGTGTCACAAGGCTGATGGCAAAACCCTAACACACACTAGGGTTTCGCCCTTTTTCTCTTCCGTGCCGTCGCGCTTCTACCTTAATTTTCATGCATCCCGAAACAAAATATAGTATAATAAATAGTACAAACACGTAACACAATGGTCCTATCAACTACTCGTGGATTTTCTCATGAGAAAAATATTAAAAAGGGGTCAAAACAGTGGCACGTTGGCCGCCCCAAGCACGAAAGTAACCCGATAACGACGGAATAAAAACTAAACATGCTCCTAAAAAGTAAAAATCAGAGTCTGAACCAGGCTCTGATACCGAAGTAAAGATATAAATTGTACCTTTCTCTTTCATATGTTGTTGTAGCTCTGATTAATGCTCCCATTCATATCTTCTGATCTGTGTCCCAACATTTTTCTTCCTCCGCGTGGTTAGAGATTTGAGGAAAAGTATTTTTGTCTCTCTAATCTCAAATATGTGTTTGCGTGTTTAGTGTGCAGAGATTATGAATACAAGACTAATATATATAGGCTCCAAAACCATATATTGGATAATATCTGTAGCCCATTAATTTAATTATACTTACAATTGGCTTTAAAATCAATTAGCCCATAATATAATAAAATAATTTCTGGGCTACTTTTATTTATCAATTATTTGGCTCAACCAATTAATTCCACATAAATAACATTATTAAATAATGCAAAATATGTTAATATATTAATAATAATTTTTGAGAGACAATAAACAACTAAGCAACTAACTAGGCTAAACTAGGTATCCAATACAAGAAATAAAGTCGGGCCTCAAATCAATTAATCATCTATGCTCAGCCCAGAGCAACATCAATTAATAGACACAATTTCATTCCACTAGTGAATCCGTGCTAACTAACCCCTTTATCCTAATTTGAGCATGGGCTTCTATTTTAGACTTAATCGATCCCCGTATTTAAGATAGAAACATTCGTTGATTAATTAATCAACTGACAGCTTAAATTAATTAACATCTTATTATATTTCTGAGTAGTATCACTCGACCTTATTAACACACCTGAACTTAAATCAACTGATCGGGTTTAGTGTGCTAATCCTTACGAGTTCCTCAGGGGATATTATCAACATATTTTACAAGGATATGGTTACAAGATACAAATAACCAACCTAAGCCACAAATGACTACTAACACCCAAGACACGTAGATCACGTCGCGATGACATTCACCATAAGAGGTCAAAGTGCTCGCCAGTCAAATGCACTTAGCTGAAGTCTTATCAAGCTTAAGATCAGCTAAGTCACAGAGATCTTGGTTCTCCACTAATAGTTCTCCATTGAGGTCAGTCAGAAGAACATAGATCTATAATCCATCAATACACCACCTTCAGTGTACCAGTATAGACAAGCAGCCAAGAGAAGCCACTTCTTATCTAACCTGCAGCTTAAACCGACAACTTATCGTAAAGTTGTCTCAGCTGTGATAAATGTTTATATCTTGTCGGTTCAACTAATTATGTAGTCTTCTGTGATCTACAACATACTACACAATCTAACTTTCATACAAGTTAAAGGATTACATGTGCAAATATAGGAGAATAAATTAGTAGAAAGGAAAAACACATTGTATATAAGCATAAGATTTGCTTCCAGTATACAAAATCCCAATAGTCAAGCCATTCTATAGGTTATAAGGTCTATCTTCTCAAGGATTTCAAAAGATCCCATATCACAGGGTTGTGGCTTGCCACTCTAGCCTCCATTGTCTTGTTATTTCTTGTCAAGATGACCAAAAGGTGTTGACAATTCTATCCCGTAATCATCTTGGCAGTTCTCATAGTAGAGATGGTTGGAACTCCTCTATCCAATTTCACATTGCGAATAATTATTTCTTCCCTTTCGAGGGATTAAGGAATAGTATTCCTATCATGACAAACTATGTGGCATAGTTTTCAATTAGCCGGTCCATTCCTATGAATTCTTGGAAATAACATACGTATCTGCCTAAAATTCTTGCTACTCAGGTTCTTTTCTAGATCAAAGAAATTAAGCCTAGAAGTCATTGGCCCATTAGTTTTGTCCATCTCTAGAATACTATTTTTTCTTTCAGCATTTACGTTCAACAGGCTACATTCGAAACAAGAGTGTGTGAAGCTTCTATATCAACAGTATTGCAGCAAATATGTAATTGGTGTCAATAGTACATGCTAGGTTCTCATCCTTCTAGGAATCTAAGAAAACACTTAAGAGCACTAATCTTTTGTTCAAGCAGTCTAATCAGTCATATTCAACTCTCTAGTTGTCATTCATACCATTTATAATAGTAGCTTATCATCATAAAATCATACAGTAATTATATCCTCATTAACACATCATGGTCAAAACGTTTCACATAAAACCTTTGTAAACAAGTTCCAATAAACCTTTAAATCACTTTTTTTTCGACCAATGAATTTTCAAAAAATCATAAGACGTCGTTTTACTTTATGTATGAGATCAAAGATCAAATTTTTAGTTTTCTAACTCTATCCTTCTCCTTCTCATACTTCAGGGACCGCAGAGATAACTTTCAGCTAGATCCCCAGTTGGCAGATTTAGATATATAGCATATACTAAGTTGCTGGTAGTTGATGCTGGTGCACTGACTACAGCTTTGAAAGCATGATCTATTGGATTGTTCGTATATATCCTTGAGTTTCTTTATGGGAGTTCCAATTTGAACTCCTCTGCTTAAATGTTTGCGATCGAGTAAATAGTTCTATGAACGAATAGATCGAATTGACTTGAAAAATGAAAAGAGTTGTTCAAGTTATACTTTCAGTTCTAAAAATTTAAGATCAGGAGAAACATCGACAAGATCAGAACGTCTTAAATAGGTGGAAACAGAACTCCACTTAGATTTTGGTAGTGCTTTGGGTATCTTTATGTTCATTTGCTTGTTAGAGAATGTCCTCCCCAACCCGTTGATGGTGTTGATCAGATTCGTGAATCTGATGTTTAAATTCTCAACTCTTTAACCAGGCATCTTGGTGAACGTTTCAAATTTTTGTAATTCCAAAAGCTTGTCCCCTTTAATCATTTGAGTCATCTGACTCAGTAAGGCTAGAGCATCCCAAAGTTCTTTAGCTATCTTAAAATCTTGAACTCTTTTAAGGTAGGACTCAATAAGCGTAGTCACTATTGTATTTCATGCGACTCGATCAACATTATGCAGCTTTCTCTCTTATTGTGTGAAGGCATTCTTTTCTTTTGAACTTTCTTCCTGGTAGCAGCTTTGCTTGCTTCAGTATCATAGTCCACACTGTCGATAATGGGAATGATAGGTTCGGTCTCCAAGATGTCACTCAGGCTATCATGGAGAGATGTAAGATGCGCATCCATTCTAACTTTCCAAACTCCATATTTCTCTACTAAGAATATGGGCACCACCTAATATATACCTGGCATATCAAACATAATGGAAATATAGGATGTATGAAAGAGGATATGATATGTAATGAAAACGTTTTTCGGGATTTTTTCAAGTAGACCACTGAGTTTCAAAAATGGTGATCAGAAGAACACCCCTTTGATACCAATTATTGGACCAAAGAAGAGTCTTTAGGTGTAGGGGGGATGAATACACCTGAGTCCAAGTTCAAACTCAAACATGAAATTCAACTTGCCAAGTAAGCTTTCTAATCGCGTGGGCAGAGTGATCCAATATACTGAGCACTGTTCACTAACTGAAGTTAGTCAACGAGCGATTCAGTAGAAGAATATGTGCGGAATGTGTAGGCCCAAATTTGATCGTCTCTTTTGGAAAATGTTGTTTACTAAAAATAATTCAGCTTTTGCTTGTGCGTGTTTACAATGTTTTACGGAGAGTTATACTTGTATGATTTTGCAAATCAGTTTTATGTAGACCGAACAATAAGTAATGAAATAGTTAATTACGCATGAATTTTTAGAGTAGGTAGGATATATAAGAAAATACGTCCACTTTCCTGATTCTAGGAGCTCTTGATTAGGTTATACTCAGCAAGTCTCAGTGAGTTTCTGCACAACACTAATGAGACTTAGTAGTAGTCTTAAGTGAGTTTACAAAGGTTCAAACCTGTAGGGCTTGAGGGTATATTTCCAACTGTGAAGGAATTCTTACAATAAGAACAGTTCAGAAACTGAACTCCTTTATGATATATCTCTTATAGCTTAGAGAAATTGAGAAATGAAAAAATATCACTCTAGAGTGAAGAACAAAGAAATATGGAGTATGTTCGATGTCTTCGTTGGATATGCTTTGATTATGCTAGAGTATGTATGAGCTTAGTTTGCATGTGGTCCTTGTCATGTGTTTTCAACGTAATGAAGATGATATTTATTTATAGGCGTGATGGTGAATAGATCCCTTGGTCTTTTATTCAGAGTGCAGATGTTGACTGCAGCTTTAATGTCTAAATAGGTAAAGTGTTGGTAGCTTCTCATTGGTCAAAGCAGAGCGAGTAGTTAAGGCTTGTTCAAACTCCAAAACTGATACTGAGTTGACTTCCTCTGATAAGATACCTTGTACTGAGTTGATCTCTACTAACATCCTTCATGTCTTCTATTAGTTGACCATTGCTTTACTGACTTCACTTCACATATTCAGTATGTTCCAGGACTGAACTAAATCATACTAAGTCTTCAGATCGTTGGTCTCAAGAAACTGCTGAACAAAGTATCAACTGAAATTCGAGCAACATCTGAACCTAACAATATAGTCTACTGATCTCCTAACAAGCTAAGCTCAACTAAGCTAAACATCTCTTACATTATATGGTTCAGCAATCATCTCGGGTTTCGGGATTATTCAAATCTTCTAAAATAAATCATCACCCAACAAATGCTTTTTCTTGGAGATACTTTTCTATCAATGGCGACATCTAAAATCTCTATTGTCATTCCTTCTAACATCGAAGAGATTCTTAGCAAGAACCACGTCTGGTTCAATCCAACGATGGGTTTCTAAAAATGTAGTGTTGACTATATGGAGGAGATTTACGATGCTATCATAGCATCAAGCTTGGAAACCTTTCTCTTCAGAAGGCCTAATTATTTGTTGCCCATGCAAGTTCCAGAATTTTACTTCAACATGCATACAGACGACTCTAAAGATGATCCTAAAGTAGGGACCTTTAAATATTCTAAGTCCGACGACTCAAATAAGGCTATTTCCTAGTTTGGGAAGATTATACTTGGAAAGGCGCTTTTGCATTGCTTCGGTCTACTAGACGAATGGATAAGCTCTATTGGGCACAGAATGGAAAATGAATGACTATTTTGAAATTTTCTGTGGCAAGAAAGTGACTTTAAAGGCCACCTTTCAGAAAAATCAAATGCTGCCTCAGTACGGTGGTTTGGCGAATAAAATAACTCAGAGACTAACAATCCAAGCAGACTCATTTGATCAAGTATCTAAGCTAAAACTTCAGCTGATGATTGCCATACATGACAAAGTAAAGATAAACAAGGTAAATTTCTTTGTCAAGGAACTACAGGCTCGGTTTAAAAAGTTTACAGAAGAGAAAATCTCTGGAATTAAAGTCAGGAGACTTGACTCAAAGGGCAAGCATCTATATGGAATCAAAGTATCTATGATGATTCTGGAAGCTTGCCTAGGGAAAGTGACGTTCATAATAAACTTCACTTTAAAACTCACCTGGTGAAGTTTCATAACAAAGCAATAGCTGAACAATCTGTTGGACAGGGAGCGGGTAAAGCAGACAAGAGAAGATCTACTAAAGCAAGACAAAAAATCCTCTCCCTTTCAGATAAAGAAAAGAAAATTAGCTAAGAAACAACTTGAACAGACAAAGTTCGAATCTTGTGTCCTTTAGTTGATTGATAGAGACACTGATTCCGAGATGGAGGATCAGATCCCTCTAAATGACAGATTAGTTAAAAAGCCTAAGCTTGCAATTCTTTCATCAAGCTCAGATAACTTCTATAGAAGTACACTAAGAAACTGAGTCGATGCCAACACACGAGGAGCAAGCTCAAACTGAGACTATTCATATCCCTTCTGAAGAAACTTCTAAGTCCTCTTCCAATGAAGCAGCTGATATACTATACCACATCCAAAGATACCAGCAACAAGCGAGGAGAGATAATCAGACTAATATCGTAGATCTTGAAGAGGATTTTTAACTCGATGACATTGCCATTCGAGCCTGGAATCACATGATTACTCGGATTTAGAAATTGGGAAAAGAAGTTGACTAAATTCTCAAGGTCAAAATCGTTGAATCACTGAAAGCCTAAGAAAAGGTGCCCAAGCAAGCAATTTGTTGTGGAGAGCCTTCTGACTTTATGTCTATGGATGATTTGAGAGCTGATGTGCTCTTACTGTTAAGTGAAAAGAATCCTGAAGTTAAGGTGGGAGAGACTCAGCTACTAGAATATCCAGCTGAAAGAGCCTACTAAGGGTACCTCTAGACAGAACAAACAAGACACTCTTAAGGGATCAGACAACGATGATTCTTAAGATAAGATGTCAGATGATAGAAACTATGGTGATCAACGTCCTCCTCCACCATCAAGTTCAATAATTATATCTACCGAAGCTACTCCATCAGCTCAGATCAATACATGCAGATCTGAAAGGAGATTTACAGAATCCAAATATCAAGCCAAGCATGTCAAGGAGCTCTCAGCTAACTCTCTCAACATAGTCATCAATAAACAAGGACAGAAGAATAGGCAGTTGGCAAGTCATGTGCACATTAAATGGAAGAAATACACATAGGCGCAACATGCCAAGATTGATTCCTTAATTGCTGAAATTCAGAAGATCAACTCTGCTCCTAATCCTGATGTGAACGCTATAGCTAAGGTTTCCTTCAAAGCTCAAGGGGTTGTATTTGGAGAAAGGATTCAAAAGACTCTTGAAGATCAAGCTATTTCTTTCTCTGAAATACTGGCAGAAACCTCCACCGCCATGCTGCTTTCAACAACAGCTACTTAGGTACTTGGTCTTTGATCAAGTTTATGTATTCATATCCCTCTATCCCAAATTACTGATAAACATTCAGTACACTATCAAAAATCATCTCTCTACAGACCTAGAATGAAACATAACTCATCAAGAGAGTGCCATCAAAAGGCTACAAGAGGAGAGGACAGCTGATGCTAAAACTGTAGCAAAAGAAAAAGAAAAGAAAAGGGAAACTCAGATCATAAGGAGCAAAAGGAATCTTGTTGAACCCAAAACCAGATCAATGGCAAATATATCTAAGCTTAAGAGAAAGTTGATACTGAAAAGTGCCTCAGAAGAAGAGATAGAAAAGGAAGCTAGCAATAAGAAAGAACAAACTGTAGATTCACCTAAGGATACTTCAGTTCAGGACAACGGAGCACGAGACTCACTAGTCAATACTGAAGATGCACATTAAGATATATGGAAACAGATGGATAGGAACATGTAACCAAGAGTAAAGACAAGACAGATTGAAGCTTGATGTTGGTCCTCGAGAGGGGGTTCAGGTGTAGAGGGGAGGGGGTGAATACACCTGAATGCAAATTCAAACTCTGAACGCGAAAGTCAGCTTTAGCTGAAGAATGCTACTGAACTAGTCCGTTGACTAGATATACTTTTTCGATCGGGTGGGCTGAATATTCTCCTACTGAGTTCAGTCCTTCTGACTTATGGCAGTGAATAGTAGTTCAATACAATAGTTGTGTGCGAAAGTGTAAGCCCTTTTAAAATATGTGTCTTTGTTGAAAATCTTTTTTGTGCAAGTTTGATTAAAACTCAGTTGGATGCTGAATGAACAGTATATCAGTACAACAGTTAAAATAAAAAACAACACAACGATTTTTAAAGTGGTTCGACAACACTTTAAAATTGAAGGAGAAGACCGCTTTGCTCATCATGCAGCTATAGTGCTTAGATCATCATCCAACGGATCTATTCACCAGCTATGACTATATAGAGGAGTTCTTCTGTTGGTCCCGAGAGCACGTTCAGGTGTAGAGGGGGGAGGGTGAATACACCTGAAAACCGATTTCTCAACTTAGAACGCGAACAGTCCTTTTCAGGACAGTGTCGTACTAAACAGGTTCAGCAGACCCGATAAGCTGTTTTGAATCGTGTGGCAGTACCGTTCAGAATAGAGTTCAGTGGTGCGGAATAGTGTAGGCCCAAATTTAGTTGAGTTAAGAAAACGTTTATAACAAAACAGTTTCAGTAGATTAGTGCAGTCTTTTAAGTTTTGCTGAAACTCAGTTGAATTATTTTGAAAGATGTTTTTTAGTATGAACAGTAAATCAATGCAACAGTAAACTAAAGAACACAGAGATTTTTAAAGTGGTTCGGATCCAACAATACTACCTCCACTGTCCCGAATGATCAGGAAGCTATGTATTATACTGAGTAGTCTCAGTTTGTTTGTACGCTGGACAAACACTAGTCTTGAGATTTATACTGAGCAAGTCTCAGTTTACAAGGTTATCAAACTAAGTGTTTGAAAAACTCTCCAACAGTGAAGGAGTCCTTTACAATAAGGATCAGTTCAGAAGTGAACTCCTTCGTCTAAGCTATAGATTTATACAGTTGAGCTTAGGTTAGAGGGATAGAGAATAAGGATGTGGCTTCTAGAACGACGAACAGCTGAGTGTAAGCTTTGGGTTCGTGTAACGTCATTTGGATACTAGAGGCTGTATAATTCAACTCAGCTTAGTTCCCTATGAGCAGAAGTGTAGTCTTTCGCCGGAGATTGTTTCTTCTAACTTCTTACGGAAGACTTAGGCTTTTTCGAATTTGCTCGTTTGAATGCTCTGTGTGTTCTTTCGCGTCGTGAGTTCTAGGTGAGCTTCAATTTAATTTATCCCTTTATTTATAGAGAAGAGATTAGGATAGATCCGTTGGAGACGACGATCCTTTGTCTCTCTCTTTTGGGTAGCTAACGGCTCTTTTGAAGTATGGTAGCAGTGTCCTTTCCCTCCATTTCTGGAAAGTTGTTGACTTGCAGCTTTAACATATATAGGATACGTGGCTGCTTGTCATTGGTCGAGGTTCAAAAAGTGGTTGAGACAGAACAGACTTCAAGGAGATCTAAAGCTGACTTCTCTCTTCCTTGTATTGACTGCTGATTTGACTTTAAAAGATCCTGGCATTCAGAAGACTGTCTGGCCGTTGCTGAGTCTGATCTCTGATTTAGTAGCATGCTCATGCTGAGTCGGCTCTATCGAAGATCAGCTCGAGTTCGATGAACTACTCCGCCGAGTTCGGCCACCGACTCCTTCGCATATCTTGCTCCCGCCGAGTCCAGTAACACTGAGTCTTCTACTTCTGGTGCTGAGGCAGGTAATCTACTGAGTGCCTGAACTAGAGCAGAGTGTCTGTTGAGTCTGAAACCTCAGAGACAAAACAAATTACAACAGAAAGGTTCACCAATCAATATAGGGTTTTGGGATCTTCAAATCTTCAGCAAGATTTCAGAGCACAGGGTTACTGAGTTAGTATCAACTGAGAAGACTGAATCATTTCCCACTATTTAGTGCTGTTGCTGGGGACTGAATCATCACCCAACATTTTCCCCCTATTTGATGATGCCAAAACCTATCAGCTAATAAACCTAACACTATGACTTATCAGAAACAGAGCTCCTTACAAAATATTACAAGTAGGATCAGTGGAGTTGTTCTTCAAGTCCTAGACTACTGAGGGGATCAGGGCAGAAATAACAGAACCTATATAGAATCTAATCAGCATTTTCTCCCTTTCTAACAACATATTCCCCAAAAACTAACAAGTCTATCGGAATCTAGCTAAGCGAAAACTGACAATAAATAACAATAGCGAGTGTGTGAGTCAGTAATCACTTCAGTGATTCTGAGTGTTAAGCAAAAACAAACACGACTATTCAGACAATAAGGAATTGTCAAAGTGTTGGTCCCGAGTGTACGGTCAGGTGTAGAGGGGGGGGGGGTGAATACACCCGACTCCGATTTTCTCAACTTCGAACACGAACAGCCCCGGTCGGGAAAGTGCCGCATCGAAATAATTCGACGAGACCAAATAGCCTGTTCTAAATCGTGTGTGGCAAAGAGTCTCGACTCTACCGAGATCCGCTTAGCCGATCGAGTCGAATTCAGTATCAAACAGGTAGAGTTCAGCGGTGCGGAAAAGTGTAGGGCCAAATCAGTTGAGTGGAAAAAACCCTTTTAGCAAGTTTCAGTTCAGAAATAGACAGGTTCAAGATGCTCGAGACAATTGTATGATTTTAAAGTAGGTTTTTAGTATGAACAGTAAAATCAATGCAATAGTAATCAGAAAGCAATAACAAGACACAGATTTTTAAAGTGGTTCGGATATCAATCGATCCTACGTCCACTGTCCCGAAAAGTTCAGGAGGCTATTTATTATACTGAGTTAGTCTCGGCCGGCTTGTGCACAGGGACAAAGCCGTGGCTTGGGGATTATATCGAGCAAGTCCCGGCTTACAAAGGCATCAAACTAAAGTGTTTGACAAACTTCTCCAACTATGAAGGAGTCCTTTTACAATAAGGATTGGGTTCAAATATGAACTCCTTCGTCTAAGCTATAAGTATATTCTGTTGAGCTTAGGGTTAGAGGGATAGGGAATGAGAGAGTGGCTTCTAGATCGACGAACAGCTGAAATAAGCTTTAGGTTCGTGTATCGTCGATTTGGATACTAGAGGCTCTTCTAACAGTTTAGCTTGGTTCCCTATGAGCTGAGAAGGTAGTCTTTTGCCGGAGATAGATCTTCAAATTCTTGCGAAAGACTTAGGGTTTTCTGGTTCTAGCTCGTTTGAATGCTTGTGTTTGTTTTCGTCGTTAAGCTTATGCGCATTCGTCTCTCTCTCTTGTGCCCTCCTTTTTTTCAAGGCTTGAAATGTCCCTCTATTTATAGAGCAGAGATTGGAAAAGATCCGTTGGAGACGATCTTCCTTTCTCTCTCTTTTGGTAGCTAACGGCTCTTTTTGAAGGATGTAATAGTGTCCTTTCCCTCCTTTTCTGGAAATATGTTGACTTGCAGCTTTAGTAGGTAGAGACACGTGTATGCTTGTCATTTGTCGAGGATTATGGAGTGGTTGAGATGGAACAGACTTCGAGGCATACTGAAGCTGACTTCTCTTTTCCTCGTACTTGACAATACTGATTGTATATTCAAAAAGTGTCTAACAGTTCAGAAGACTGTCTGCCGTTGCTGAGTCTGATCTTCATTTAGTAGAGAGACAGCTGAGGGTACTCTACTGATGGTCAGCTCTGAGTTCAGTGAACTACTCCTGCTGAGTTCAGTTCTACTGACTCCTTCTTGTAAGTCGTTGAGGGAAGGTTCAGTCTTACTCGTTGTCTTGCTCGTCGCGGGAGATGCGGCGCTGACTGATGCTTTGAAAGCATGGTCAATTTTTATATCAGCTTCAGCTCTTTGCTTTCGTTGAGGTCTGTCGAACTCAAACTCTTCTGCCTGAAGTTCTGAAAAGATATGGTCAGGAGAGACAACATCTAAATCAGAATGGCGCAATAAAGTGGCAAAAGGTGTCCAGTGTCCGTCCGGCAGTGCCCTCAGTATCTTGAGATTCATCTCTCGGTTGCTGAATGTCTTTCCTAGCCCATTGATGGAGTTCATCAGATTCGTGAATCCGACATTTAGATCTTCTATTTTGTCACCGAGCATGAGAGTCAAATTTTCCGACTTTTGGAGTTCCAAGCGCTAGTTTGTTAGCTTTTATCTTTTGAGTCCCCCGACTCGGCAGCTCTAGAGCGTCCCAGAGTTCCTTTGCAGTTTTGCATTCCTGAACCCTGCCAAGATACGAATCACTTAAGGTGGTTAGTATAGCGTTTCTGGCGACACGGTCTAAGTTATGAAGTTTCTTCTCCTCAGGAATGAAGAGACTTCGTCTTTGGGAATCTTCTTCCGGTCACTATTCCTCCTCCAAGAGCCGCATCCTGAGTCACGACGCTGTCGATCATAGGAACGATAGGCCCTTCCTCAAGTACTTCACTCATACTGTCGTGGAGGGAGGTCAGATGTGCTTCTATCCTGACCCGCCATACCCCATAGTTCTCTACTGAGAACATAGGTACCATCCTTATACCTCGACATATCGCCCATGAAGAATAATGATATGAATGTAGAGTGATATGCAGTGAAAACGATTTTCCGGATCCGTTCAACTAGACCAGTTTCAGAACGACGAGAGTCTTATAGAACTCAGGTAGTTAGTTGAACACCTGCGCTCTGATACCAATTGTTGGTCCCGAGTGTACGGTCAGGTGTAGAGGGGGGGTGAATACACCCGACTCCGATTTTCTCAACTTCGAACACGAAAGCATCTGTTCGGGGAAAGTGCCGCATCTTGAAATAATTCAGGCAGACCAAATAGCCGTTTCCGAATCGTGTGTGACAAAGAGTCCGACTCTACTGAGATCTGCTAGCTTACTGAGTCAGAATTCAGTATCAAATAGGTAGAGTTCAGCGGTGCGGAAAAGTGTAGGCCCAAATCAGTTGAGTGGAAAAAACCGTTTTAGCAAGTCTCGGTTCAAGCAAATAGACAAGCTTCAAGATGCTCGAGACAAGCTTGTATGATTTTAAAGTAGGTTTTCGGTATGAACAAGTAAAATCAATGCAACAAGAATCGAAAGCAATAACAAGACACAAATTTTTAAAGTGGTTCGGATATCAATCGATCCTACGTCCACTGTCCCGAAAAGTTCGAGAGGCTATTTATTATACCGAGTTAGTCTCGGCCGCCTTGTGCATAGGACAAAGCCGTGGCTTGGGGATTATACTCGAGCAAGTCCCGGTTACAAAGGCATCAAACTAAAGTGTTTGACAAACTTCTCCAACTATGAAGGAGTCCTTTTACAATAAGGATTGGGTTCAAATATGAACTCCTTCGTCTAAGCTATAAGTATATTCTGTTGAGCTTAGGGTTAGAGGGATAGGGAATGAGAGAGTGGCTTCTAGATCGATGAACAATTTGAAATAAGCTTTAGGTTCGTGTATCGTCGATTTGGATACTAAAGGCTCTTCTAACGGTTTAGCTTGGTTCCCTATGAGCTGAGAAGGTAGTCTTTCACGGAGATGGATCTTCAAATTCTTGCGGAAGACTTAGGGTTTTCTGGTTCTAGCTCGTTCGAATGCTTGTGTTTGTTTTCGTCGTTAAGCTTATGCGCATTCGTCTCTCTCTCTTGTGCCCTCCTTTTTTTCAAGGCTTGAAATGTCCCTCTATTTATAGAGCAGAGATTGGAAAATATCCGTTGGAGACGATCTTCCTTTCTCTCTCTTTTGGTAGCTAACGGCTCTTTTTGAAGGATGTAACAGTGTCCTTTCCCTCCTTTTCTGGAAATATGTTGACTTGCAGCTTTAGTAGGTAGAGACACGTGTATGCTTGTCATTTGTCGAGGATTATGGAGTGGTTGAGACGGAATAGACTTCGAGGCATACTGAAGCTGTCTTCTCTTTTCCTCGTACTTGACAATACTAATTGTATATTCAAAAAGTGTCTGACAGTTCAGAAGACTGTCTGCCGTTGCTGAGTCTGATCTTCATTTAGTAGAGAGACAGCTGAGGGTACTCTATCGATGGTCGCCTACGAGTTCGATGAACTACTCCTCGCGAGTTCGGTTCTACCGACTCCTTCGATATCTTGCTCGTGCCGAGTCCAAGAAATACCGAGTCTTCTACTCGGTGCCGAGGCCGATAAGCTACCGACCGTCTTAACTAGAGCAGAGTGTCTACTGAGTCTGAAACCTCAGAGACAAAACAATTACACGGGAATGGTTCATCAATCAAGATAGGATTTTGGGATCTTCAAATCTTCAGATAGGTACAGAGCACGAGGCTACTGAGCTTACGGTCAGTGCTGAAGACAGAATCATTTCCCACTAAGTATAACAGTGCTGAGGATAAAATCATCACCCAACACAAAGCCAAACAGAGATGTCATATATATAAGCAATCAGTATAAGTACATCTTCTGCTAGACTAAGAAGGAGTAAAAGAAAGATACAAGGAAATAGAGAAGCAAGAAAGTCATTTGAACCGCTTGATCCTGTCTTCGAAGTTCTTCGATTGAGTTTCAGGAAGAGTCAGCCCATATATCCGATAAGTGACCTTCCTTAGCTTCAATATCTCAGCAAAGTCCGCTGGGTCTTCTTCATCTAGGAATTTGGCTTCAGCAGCATCCTTAACTTCTTTCTCTATCACTCCATAATGGATAGATCCGTCTAGTCTCTTTGGGGGTGGCAGGATTCTGGGAGCTGGTACTCTGACTTCAATATTTTCTTTGATAGCTTTCTGAAGTCTGGCATACATTTCCAAGTCAGCTCTCATGATCCATTCAGTATATGCCACTGTATTGTGCTTCTCAGCCCAGAATCTCCAGAAGTAGTTCCTCTTTATGAATTCATCGTTCAGCGCTTCCCACCTCTGAGTGACTTCCCACGGCATCCATTCATCCACTCTTGGCCATCTGTGAGTCTTAAGATCAGTAGGCTTCCTGAATTTCCTATAATTGTAGGGAATGTCAGCCTTTTCAGGAATCCTTTGACTCGCTTCTTTTTCAGTCCTTAGCCTAAGAGCTTCGAGGTCAGCAAGCCATATCCTCTTTCTGGCTGCTTCTATCTTCCTGGCCTCTTCACCTCTATATAAGTACCTCTCCATCTAAGCCCAGATTTCACACATCTCTTGGTCTTGTTCCTTCAAGGCAACATAGGAGGGTTTGTGAGGTGGCTCTTCTTCTGAGTCAGCAGGTGTGGATGATTTCTCTTTAGATGTTCCCTTCTACCCAGTAGACTGATGCTGCTGCTGCTCCTTTTCTTTTTCCTTGTCAGCTTCGTCACTGAGCTTGAGTGTTCTAGGAGGCAGCCTAGCTCCAGTCTTCTTGCCTCCAGCTGGAGCCTTAGTTTTTCCTTTAGCAGGCTTCTTCTTTGGCTTATTCGCGGCTTCATCTTCGGCTATCTCCCTAACCAATTTCTCATCGGCTGCTATCTGAGCCTCCTCCTCCGGAGTTATGAACCTCCTGGGTCCTTTCTTCTTGGAGGGAGGGGTCGGAAGCTTTAGTACCTTTTTGCCTTTGCCGGCAACTGGAGGAGGAAGAGGAGCTTCTTCCTCTTCTGACTCCTCATCGACATACTCAGAAACTTCTTTAATAATGTCTGAAGGTGTTTGAGTTGCTTAAGTTGCGACTTCTTTGGCTCCTGAGCCACTTGGGCCAGTCTCAGCAGGCACTACAGCTCCTGATGCTGAGACACCCTGGGCCTCGCCAGTTTGTGAAGGTCCAGTGGGGGCAGATGACTGAGTCTGAGATTCCCCTGCCACTGTCCTTGCTCTCTTCGGAGCTTTCAGTATCAGCTCCTTGGTTCCTTTCTCAATAAATCCTTCCCCCTTTTTGGCATCAGCAAATCGGGTAGGGGGCGGAACTGATAGTTTGTTGTTCAGGCTCTTGTAGGCGTCGGATAGATCATCCAAAGTATTTTGGAGCTTTGTCAGCTTCTCATGTAGCTTGTTTCTCTCGTTTGTTAGCTGAGTGTTGTACTTCTTGTGAGAGAGATCAGCCCCTGCCTGAAATTCTTTCAGCTGTTTCTCCACCTTCTCTTCAATAGCCTTCTGGATAGTTTGCAATCTGAGATCAGAGGCTTGAGAGATGGCGGTGACGAATTCAGTATGAGCAGTTTGGGCGGCCTTGTAATCATTCAGCAATTGGGCTTGGCCTGCCTGAATCGTCTTGAGTTGTTCTTCAAATTCAGCTCTTTGTGCAGCGAGGGCATTCGTCAAAATGCTGGAGAAGTCAGGGACTAGAGATGTAGAAATCGTAGTTCTGAGCCTCTGTAATTCTGCACTCTGAGCCTCAGTGGTTTGTCACCATGTTTTGTGGACGGTGCGGGCGAGGAGTCTATTCTGAGTCCCCTAATTCCTCAGTGCCCTTGCTACTGACTTTGAACGTCGGCTTTTTGGGCTGGGCGCTACTTCGAAAGAAGACTCAAGAAGGAGCTGAGAAGGATCAGCTGCCTTCGAAGTACCAGCCGCCGACTGCCCGGGTCCAAGGATGCTGAGTGGAGGTTCAGCAGTTGATGTTGAAACATCCTTGGCCGATTGAGTTCCCTCATCAGGCTTCTCAGGGCCTGAATCACGGGGTGGGTCCTGACCATCGGGGTCAGACCCATCTGAGGGAGCAGATGCTGAGACAGGTTGTCTATCATTCAGCATCGCGAGCATTGCTACCCTTAGGTCTTTGAGCGTGCCGAGGTCAGATGGCTCGGAATAGCCAATCTTCCCCCTGACCAGCAGCTCTTCTTCGTGAAGTTGCTCGCAGGAGTGGTAGATGATGAGTTTCTTCAGGTTATGCCACTCCTAGAACCTTATCAGCATGTGGAGCCTGCCTGCCTTACAAGTAAGACAAGGTCGCTGTGGTTGGCGATCTCCGGAATGACTTCAGAAATCTATCGGGAGGCTCTAAATTTGAGAGCAGCGGCCTCCATCCCGATCGATTCTGACTCTGAGGCGGTCTCCGAGTCCTCAACTTCAATTGGAGACGGTTGTTTCTCAGCAGACGGGATGCTACTGAGTGGTGGGACGTCCAAGGGGCTTTCTAAGGTCTCTCTTAGGTTTGGACATCTTCTACTTGGACCCCTTGGTCCACTGTTTCTTCACGCTCAGTGGAGACGGCCTTCTCCACTGATTGTGTATGCTCTGAGGACTCGGGCTCATCCCTCAGCTGCAAGGGAGGCTCAGCTGTCACAGCCTCTGGCACAACCTCACAGACTTTCTTCAATTTCTTGGTTGGCGCCTTAGGCGTTGATTTAGGAGGGGACCTGTTCTTTGTTGGTGTGGAGGTCGTCTGAGTCCCGGTCCTTGGGTCAGCGGGCCCTGAGCCGATCTGCTGAAGGGCCACTGCCCTATTCTAGAATCTGACTTTCTTCGGATTGAAGTAAGATTTATCAGCGAATGTAATCCTTTCAGATCTACATAAGTCTTCTATCATTACGGAGAGCTTCAGTCCGTATAGAAGCTTGCCTTTGACGCTCAATCACTTGGAAGATTTGTCGAATTTAGCCGACTGCATCATGAACTCCTTAAGAAAGAACTCCGTCCAGTTAATTTTGGCTCGGTCATAAATGGCCATCATCAGTTGTAGCTTAGGCCTGGACACTTGGTCGAATGAGCCTTCTTGACTCGTCAGAAGTTGAGTCACTATATACGCCAGTGCTCTGTATTGAGGGAGCATGGCGTTCTTGGGAAAAGCTGCTCTGAAGGTCGTTGGCTTTCCACAGAATTCAGTAAGGTACTCGTCCAACAGATCGTCCTTGTAAGTGACGGTGGTGAGTCCTTTATTCGGCAAGTTGAAGCTTTTCTGGAGAGCTTCTCGGATGAGCATCTGTTAGATTATAGAAGCGTCTCGGGCAGGGTCGCCTACTGAATGAACTCTGAAACGGCAGCGAATATCCCCATCGACGGTCTCTGAGTTCAGATAAGCTTCAGCCACCTGGCGCGGAAGGAAGAAGGAGGGCTTCCTTGTCAGAAATCCTTCCAGTCCGGTCTCGCGGAGGGCGTAGAAGATCTCCTCCATGTAGTCGAGATCGCACGCGTCAAATTCCATCATAGGTTCACACCAGACGGGATCCTTTTCGAGGATCTCTTTCATATCGACAGGAGAGTGTACAATGGTTCCTGTCATTTTAATAATCTGCAAACACAGTACAAGTCAGTATCCGATAAGATATAAGAAAGATCATTAAAAAAACATACGATACTGAAAGATTATTGAACATTACCAAAAGATTTTCTGAGGAGTTTTAAAGGATAGAATATATGTAACGAAGTAAGAGATATTCTTCAGAAAATCTAGGGTACTTAAGATATTTATAGAGTTGAAATGGCGGTTTCAAACATTTGAATGCATATATATATCTTAGAGAAAATAAACAGTTAAATATCAAGGTATTAGTTTGAACGCGCTTTTTGAGATGGACGGCTAGGATTGAGTTTTATAAAATAGGTAATAATCATATTAGCCGCCTAAGTCAAAAGACAGTTGTATACAACCTAAGTAGTAACTTGATACGACATGCATTTAATGCGTTGTAGAGTTCAGCATGCTTTTTCATAGAATGTCGTGTATTAAATGTAATCCGTTAATATTAAATGACATTTTCTAAGGCATTGAATATGATGCTGAATCTGATTCATAAATGCACGTGAACCGTTTCTATCGGCTACCGAGTAGAGATACGCAAACCTCGTCAACGAACATCGTAGTCACCGATACCACGTGTAGATGGTTGTTCGAGTCTCTAAGTACCGATTTTACTCGCATCGAGAGTGAACATTCCCCCTTACTGAATGCTCCTCTCCTGAATCCTCTTACTGACTGGAGTTAGTAGGGTTCAGCAGACCTAGCTCTACTGAAAGTTCTCTGAATCTGGCTTCAGCTAGAGGCTTGGTTAGTATATCAGCCCTTTGATGGTCAGTATGAATCTTTTCCATCCTGATATCCTTCTTTTCGAGATGGTCACGAATGAAGTGGTGTCTGATGTCCACGTGCTTTCATCTCGTATGAAGTACAGGATTCTGAGTGATTGTAATGGCACTGGTACTATCGCAGAAGATCGGGACTTCATTCTGAATGACGTCATAGTCGCGTAGCTACTATCTCAGCCAAAGGATTTGGGCGCAGCAACTTCCGGCAGCCATGTATTCAGCTTCAGTAGTTGACGTTGCTACTGAATGCTGTTTCTATGAGAACCATGAGACCAGCTTACTGCCAAGGAACTGACACGTTCCAAAAGTTGACTTTTGGTCAATTCTACATCCTGCATTGTCAGCATCAGAATAACCAATTAGTTCAATATTATCATCAGTTGGATACCATAAACCCATGTCAGGTGTTCCTCTGAGATAGCAGAGAATCTTCTTTGCTGAGTCCATGCATAAGTTATGTCAGGACGAGTAGCTGTTAAGTATAATAAAGAGCCAATTATAGCACAAAATTCAGTTTGGTCTACTGATACTCCCTCTTTATCAAGATTAATTTTCATGTTCGTGTTCATCGGGATCTTGATTGGTTTGCCGGATGTGCAACCGAATCTTTTGATAAGGTCTCGAGTGTATTTGCCTTGATTGATGAACGTTCCCTTCTCAGATTGTTTGACTTGAAAGCCGAGGAAATAGTTTATCTCTCCCATCATTGACATCTCGAACTTGTCCTTCATCATTTTCTCAAACTGCTAACACATGATGACGTTTTTCGAACCAAAGATGATGTCATCTATGTAGATCTGCACAAGTAATAAGTCGTCTTCCAGTCAAATGCTGAATAATGTGCGGTCTACTGTGCCTTCTGAAAACCTTTCTAAAGAAGAAACTCAGACAGGGTATCGTACCAAGCCCTGGGTGCTTGTTTTAACCCATACAAAGCCTTTCTGAGTCTATAAACTTGATGTCCCTACTGAAAGCCTGGAGGCTGTTCCACATAGACTTCTTCTTTTAGTACGCCGTTCAGGAAAGCAGGCTTCACATCCATTTGATAGACTCTGAATCTTTGATGTGTTGCGTAGGCTAGGAATAGTCTGATTGCCTCCAATCTTGCAACTGGAGCGAATGTTTCATCGAAATCTATCCCTTCAGCTTGACAGTAGCCTTTTGACACGAGTCTTACTTTATTCCTTACTATGACGTTGTTTTCATCTTGCTTGTTCTTGAAGACCCATTTAGTTCCGATCACATGTTGACGCCGGGGTCTGTCAACAAGCTCCCAAACTTCATTTCTCGTGAACTGATTCAGCTCCTCCTACATGGCTATGATCCAATCAGCGTCTTTTAGTGCGTCCTCAATTGACTGAGGTTCTTCAGTAGACAAGAAGCAGGAATATAAGGCGCTTTCTCCCTGACAAAATCTGGATCTTGTCTTTACGCTTGTTGAAGAATCTCTAATAATTAAATCAGAAGTGTGAGCATCCAGCCACGATCCACGATGTTTCAACTCTTCATCTGAAATTTGTTCAACACAGATAGTAAGTGAGTTAGGCATTTCAGTTGTACTATTCTGAGATTGAAGCAATTCAGTTACAAGAGTGTGATCTACTGAGTCACCAGGTTCAGGGGCATTTAGCTCAGGAACATCATTAGTTCCCCCCGAATTATTATTCTCAGTAGAGGTCTCAGTTACCACTGGGGTTTCTTCATCGACCCGAGTTACCTGGGATTGACTCTTTTCAGGAGAGTCAATCTGTTCAGCTACTTATGCTGCTGGTTGAGATTCAGTAGACTTGTGTTCAGTTTCTTCATCTGAATCATCATCCCAACATAGTTGGATCTTTTCAACTTTATCTTTTAAGCTCGGATCCCGTAGCCGCGCATCGATGTCCTCGATTCGGGTTTAGAGTTTCTCGCTCCCGTCTTCGCAGCAAACACATTAAAAACAACATGAGGGCTTTCCTCCACGCAAAGAGTCCGATAGTTAAAGACTCGAAAGCTTTGCCGACCGGGAGTATCCTAAGAACACTCCTCGATCCGACTTGCTATCAAAAGTCTTCACCGATCTTTCCCATTATTGTGAATAAATCACGAACTCCCAAAAATATGGAAATAAGATAAAGAAGGCTTCCAGCCGTTCCATAGTTCATATGGTGTCTTCTTATGCTGCTTTGTCAGTAGAGATCGGTTCTGAGTATAACATGCGTTGTCGGCAGCTTCCGCCCGGGAATTTGGTTGGGAGTCCTGAGTTTGCGAGCAGGGTTCTTGCTGCTTCTTTGAGTGTTCGATTCTTCCTCTCAGCAACCCCATTTTGTTGAGGCGTGCGCGCGGCAGACGTCTCATGCTCTATGCCTTCTGCTTTGTAAAACTCCTCCACCATGAAATTCAGGAACTCAGTTCCTCTGTCTGAACGTATCTTGACGATCTTGGTGTTCTTCTCGACACTGAGCCTTTTCAGAAGCATTGGTAACTCTGTTTTGACATCAGACTTGTTGGCAATAAATATGACCCATGTGTAGCGCGAGTAGTCACCAATGACCACTAATGCATACTTCTTGCCTCTGATCGACACTGGAGAGACTGGACCGAACAAATCCATATGTAGCAGCTGAAGGATTCCATCAGTGGAAAGAGATGAAATAGGCGGATTTTGATTCCTTGTTTGCTTTCCCTTCATACATGCTTCACACGGAGTGTCTTTGCTGAATACTTCATTCGGCATTCCTCTTGCTAGAGTGTTTCTAGCCAATTTGTTGAGCGTTTTGAAGTTGAGATGGCTGAGTCTTCTGTGCCAGAGCCATCCAGTTCTGTTGTCATTCTTTGCCAACAAACAAGTTTCGAGTTCATTGAGTTCCATCGCCTACATAGATATTCTTTTGCGCGAACCTGATAACACTGTTTTCCCTGTAGATTTATCAATGACATCACATAAAACAGAGTCAAAAATCACTCTATTCGAGTTATCATAAAACTGACTAACAGAGACAAGATTATGCTGAAGTCCTTCAACATATGATACTCTTGGAACTGTTGTTGTTCCAATGCTGAGTGTTCCATAGCCTTTGGTATAGCCTTTTGCGTTGTTTCCAAACTCAATTCGGTGACCTTTTTCAGTAGTATAATTCTTCAGTAAGTCCTTTTGGTACGTCATGTGTCTTGAGCTTCCGCTGTCCACATACCAAGGGTCCTTGGCACCTGCAAAACAGAATTATATTTAGGTACCCTTTATTTTTGATTTTGGGTCCTTAGATGTTAGTTTTAGAAACCTATATATGTCTTACGACCCTGGTGGTCTCAGATAGTTTCTTTCCACTTTTGTCAACATATCTGACCATTGGACTAGTCGATGCTGACTTTTGAGGCTTTTCAGGTTCAGGAGTCCTGATCTTCTGAGTGGGTGGACTGCTGACCTTTGCCTTCTGTACGACTTTCTTCTTTTTCTTCTGACTTTTGGATCCTCTCCTGACTATAGGATCATAGTAATATGACCCATACCGAGGTTGGATGAGTCGCCTACGGAGGTCCATCTCGATCGCCCCATTTTGCTTTGGTTCCCCCTTGGACCGAACCGGGGTGATCTGGTGTTGATCTTCTTGTCAAAGTGCTGATAACTAGGATGAGGTGCCTTCATCTTCTGTTTGTTCTTGGCTAGGGGGGTCAGTATGTCTGCATTGATGGTTTCCCCTTGAGCAAACCTATCAGCTAGCCGGTTTTCTGAGCGTACGGGGGCAGATGAGGAGGCTCCATGGCTGAATGCAAGTCCCTCCTTGCAATGCTTTGGATTGTAGCTTGCAAGCATAGCTTCAAGCTTCTTTTCAGCGCCCATGTACCGCTCTGTCATCAGGTTCCTCCAGACATCATCACTCTTCTTCAGCAGTTCATGCTCGGTCTGAAGTCGTGACAACTCTTGCTTCAGTAGACTCAGTTCAGTATCTTTGTGAGTCAAGTCTTTGGTCAAAACTGAGACATGATTTCCTTGATGCTGAGACTTGGCCATCAGAGAGTTTATCTCCTCCCTGAGTCTCAACACAAGTCCTTCTGACTCCGTAGCAACCTGACTCTCCTAAGAAAGTCTCTGATTTTCCACTTTCAGGGTATCCAACTCCTGAAGAGTCCTACTGAGCTGCAGACTCATCTGAATCTGCTCGTCGAGTAGCTCTTCGTATGCGATCGCGACGTCCAGATTCTCATCTACACCTGAAATAGTGTCCTGTGTGCAGTGTGAAGAGGAATTAAATGGTGCATGAGAGTTTACCTCATCCTCTTCTCCTGCCATGAGACACTTTTCAGCATCTTCTTCAGCTTCAAGCTCTATGGCCATGAAAGCTGCTTCATCATCTGATGAATCCATGAAGGAATCGACTTCGTCTGAGTCGTCTGAGAGTTCACCGGCAATGTATGATTGTCGCTTCTTGATGAACTTCTCCCTTCTTGCTTTGCGTGCTGCTCTTTCAGCAATGCTGAGCTCAGGACAGTCATACTGATAGTGTCCTGGCTTCTTGCAGTTGTAGCAGGTAGTGACTCTTTCTTCTTTGCTCTCACTGTCTTTTGACTGAGCTGAGTCCTCTTGTTTCCTGCATTCAGAAGTATGCGGAGTGCGCTTAGGTGTATATTCATTCCTACCCTTAGACTCTTTGACGACTCTTGAGAGCTTTCTGCGCCTCTCCTTTTCCTTCTGATACTTCACGGCAAGCAATGCGTACTTCTTGGCTAGATTTCCTTCTTGTATGTCACTGAGTGAAGGCTCAGCCTTGCTAGACGCCGGAGCTACTGTGCTGACTGATGCTTTGAAAGCATGGTCGATTTGAGTGTCAGCTTCAGCTCGCTGCTTCTTGTGAGGTAAGCCAAACTCGAACTCCTCTGCTTTATGTTCTGAAAAGATATGGTCAGGAGTAACAATATCTAAATCAGAATGAGGCAATAAAGTAGCAAAGGGAGTCCAGTGACCGTCAGGCAGTGCCCTCAAAATCTTGAGATTCATTCGGCAGTCCTCTTGCTAGAGTGTTTCTAGCCAATTTGTTGAGCGTTTTGAAGTTGAGATGGCTGAGTCTTCTGTGCCAGAGCCATCCAGTTCTGTTGTCATTCTTTGCCAACAAACAAGCTTCAGGTTCAGCTGAGTTCCAGTCAGCTACATAGATATTCTTTTGCGCGAACCTGATAACACTGTTTTCCCTGTAGATTTATCAATGACATCACAGAAAACAACGTCAAAAATCACTCTATTCGAGTTATCACAAAACTGACTAACAGAGAGAAGATTATGCTGAAGTCCTTCAACATATGTTACTCTTGGAACTGTTGTTGTTCCAATGCTGAGTGTTCCATAGCCTCTGGTATAGCCTTTTGCGTTGTCTCCAAACTCAATTCGGTGTCCTTCTTCAGTAGTATAATTCTTCAGTAAGTCCTTTTGGTACGTCATGTGTCTTGAGCTTCCGATGTCCACATACCAAGGGTCCTTGTGCACCTGCAAAACAGAATTATATTTAGGTACCATTTATTTTTGATTTTGGGTCCTTAGATGTTAGTTTTAGAAACCTATATCTGTCTTACAACCCTAGTGGTCTCAGATAGTTTCTTTCCACTTTTGTCAACATATTTGACCACTGGACTGGTCGATGCTGACTTCTGAGACCTTTCAGGTTCAGGAGTCCTGATCTTCTGAGTGAGTGGACTGCTGACCTTTGCCTTCTGCACGACTTTCTTCTTCATTTTTTGACTTTTGGATCCTCTCCTGACTATAGGATCATAGTAATATGACCCATACCGAGACCGGATGAGTCACCAAGGAGGTCCATACTGATCAGCCCATTTTGCTTTGTTGGTTCCCCCTTGACTGAACTAGGGTGATCTGGTGCTGATCTTCTTGTTAGTGTATTGATAACTAGGATGAGGTGCCTTCATCTTCTGTTTGTTCTTAGCTAGGGGGTTCAGTATGTCTGCATTGATGGTCTCCCCTTGAATAAACCTATCAGCTAGCCGGTTTTCTGAGCGTACGGGGGCAGATGGGGAGGCTCCCTGGCTGAATCCAAGTCCCTCCTTGCAATGCTTGGGCTTGTTGCTTGCTAGCATAGCCTCTAGCTTCTTTTCAGCGCCCATGTAATGCTCTGTCATCAGGTTTCTCCAGACATCATCACTCTTCTTCAGCAGTTCATGCTCGGTCTGAAGTCCTGACAACTCTTGCTTCAGTAGACTCAGTTCAGTATCTTTCTGAGTCAATTCTTTGGTGAAAACTGAGATCTGATCTTCTTGATGCTGAGACTTGGCCATTAGAGAGTTTATCTCCTCCCTTAGTCTCAACACAAGTCCTTCTGACTTAGTAGCAACCTGACTCTCCTGAGAAAGTCTCTGATTCTCCACTTTCAGGGTAAACAATTCCTGAAGAGTCTTACTGAGCTGTAGACTCATCTGAATTTGCTCGTCGAGTAGTTCTTCGTATGCGATCGCGACGTCCTCTTCTCCTGCCATGAAACACTTTTTAGCGCCTTCTTCAGCTTCAAGCTCTATGGCCATGTAAGCTGCTTCATCATCTGATGAATCCATGAAGGAGTCGACTTCATCTGAGTCGTCTGAGAGTTCACCGACAATGTATGCTTGTCTCTTCTTGATGAACTTCTCCCTTCTTTCCTTGCGTGCTGCTTTTTCAGTAGTACTGAGCTCAGGACAGTCATACTGATAGTGTCCTGGCTTTTTACAGTTTTAGCAGGTTGTGACTCTTTCTTCTTTGCTCTCACTGTCTTTCGACTGAGCTGAGTCCTCTTGTTTCATGCATTCAAAAGTATGCGAGTCAGGAGCGCGCTTAGGCGTATATTCAGACTTACCCTTGGATTCTCTGAGGGCTTTAGTCACTTTTATGCGCCTCTCCTTTTCCTTCTGATACTTCACAGCAAGCAGCACGTACTTCTTGACTAGATTTCCGTCTTGTATGTCACTGAGTGAAGGTTCAGCCTTGCTAGACGCTGGAGCTGCTGCGCTGAGTGATGCTTTAAAGGCATGGTCGACTTGGGTGTCAGCTTCAGCTCGCTGCTTCCTTTGAGGTAAGCCAAACTCGAACTCCTCTGTTTTAAGCTCTGAAAAGATATGATCAGGAGTAACAATATCTAAACTAGAATGACATAATAAAGTAGCAAAGGGGGTCCAGTTTCCGTCTGGCAGTGCCCTCAAAATTTTGAGATTCATCACTCGGTTTGTGAAAGTCTTTCCCAACCCGTTGATAGAGTTCATCAGATCCGTGAATCTGACGTTGAGATCTTCAATGGTGTCACCAGGCATGAGAGACAATCTCTCCAGCTTCTGAAGTTCCAGCGCAAGTTTGTTCGCTTTGATCTTCTGAGTCCCCCGACTCAGTAGCGCTAGAGCATCCCAGAGTTCTTTCGCGAACTTGCAGTCCTGAACTCTTCCGAGATAGGAATCACTCAGGGTGGTCAGTATGGCGTTTCTGGCGATGCGGTCTAAGTTGTGAAGCTTCTTCTCCTCCGGGGTGAAGAGACTTCTGTCCTTGGAGATCTTTTTCCCGGTCACCATTCCTCCTCCGTTTGCTGGATCCTGAGCTATGATGCTATGGATCATGGGAACGATATGTCCGTCCTCTAGAACCTCTGTCATGCTATCGTGGAGAAAGGTCAGATGTGCCTCCATTCTGACCCGCCATACACCAAAGTTCTCTACTGAGAACATGGGTACCATCCTGATCCCTAACATATCAGACATTATAGATAGGGATATGAAAGAAGAATGATATGCAGTGAAAACGTTTTTCGGATCCGTTCAAGTAGACCAGTTTCAAAATAACAAGAGTCTTAAAGAACTCCTGCTCTGATATCAATTGTTGGTCCCAAGAGCACGTTCAGGTGTGGAGGGGGGGGGGGGTGAATACACCTGAAAACCAATTTCTCAACTTAAAACACGAACAATCCTTTTCAGGAGAGTGTCGTACTGAACAGGTTCAGCAGACCAAATAAGCTGTTCTGAATCGTGTGGCAGAGTAACTGACTCTACTGAGGCCTGCCAGCTGACTTGGAGTCAGAATTCAGTACCGTTCAGATTAGAGTTCAGTGGTGCGGAATAATGTAGGCCCAAATTTAGTTGAGTTAAGAAAATGTTTATATCAAAATAGTTTCAGTAGATTAGTGCAGTCTGTTAAGTTTTGCTGAAACTCAGTTGAATGATTTTGAAAGATGTTTTTCAGTATGAACAGTAAATCAATACATCAGTAAACTAAAAAACACAGAGATTTTTAAAGTGGTTCGGATCCAACAATCCTACGTCCACTGTCCCGAATGATCAGGAAGCTATGTATTATACTGAGATAGTCTCAGTTGGTTTGTACTGCCGGACAAACACCGGTCTTGAGATTTATATCGAGCAAGTCTCGCTTACAAGGTTATCAAACTAAGTGTTTGAAAAACTCTCCAACAGTGAAGGAGTCCTTTACAATAAGGATCAGTTCAGAAGTAAACTCCTTCGTCTAAGCTATGGATTTATACGGTTGAGCTTAGGTTAGAGGGATAGGGATCAAGGATGTGGCTTCTAGAACGACGAACAGCTGAGTGTAAGCTTTGGGTTCGTGTAACGTCGTTTGGATACTAGAGGCTGTATAATTCAACTCAGCTTGGTTCCCTATGAGCAGAAGTGTAGTCTTTCGTCGGAGATTGTTTCTTCTAACTTCCTGCGGAAGACTTAGGCTTTTTCGAATTTGCTCGTTTTAATGTTCTGTGTGTTCTTTCGCATCGTGAGTTCTAGGTGAGCTTCAATTTGATTTATCCCTCTATTTATAGAGAAGAGATTAGGATAGATCTGTTGGAGACGACGATCCTTGGTCTCTCTCTTTTGGGTAGCTAACGGCTCTTTTGAAGTATGGTAGTAGTGTCATTTCCCTCCATTTCTGGAAAGTTGTTGACTTGCAGCTTTAACAGATATAGGATAAGTGGCTGCTTGTCATTGGTCGAGGTTCAGAAAGTGGTTGAGACAGAACATACTTTAAGGAGATTTGAAGCTGACTTCCCTCTTCCTCGTATTGACTCCGCTGATTTGACTTTAAAAAGATCCCGACGCCGAAGATGCGGCCGTTCGTTGGCCGATCTCGATTCGATCGCAGCATGCTCCTACCGAGTCGGCTCTGCGAAGATCAGCTCGAGTTCGATGAACTACTCCCGCCGAGTTCGGGCCCACCGACTCCTTCGATATTCTGCTCCGCGAGTCCAAGAACACCGAGCCTTCTACTTCAGTGCCGAGGCGGGTAATCTACCGAGTACCGAACCGGGGAGCAGAGTGTCTGCTGAGTCTGAAACCTCAGAGACAAAATATATTACAACAGAAAGGTTCACCAATCAATATAGGGTTTTGAGATTTTCAAATCTTCAGTAAGTTTTCAGAGCACAGGGCTACTGAGTTAGTATCAACTGATAAGACTGAATCATTTCCCACTATTTAGTGCTGCTGCTGGGGACTGAATCATCACCCAACATCTTCATCTCATTGAAAAAAGACGGGAACACAAGCAAACTTCAATGTTTATTATATACCCTAGATTTTGGAACTAACGAACAATTAATTACTGTAGTGATAACATTGCAGTGATAACCTTGCAGATATTTATTAACAAACTTACTATTTTGTCCTTATATAACGAACAAACCTACTTTCTTACGTAATATATTGTGGATACGTGTCAGCTATATTCAAGACTTTGGCGAATAACGGGATATTTTGATGTCATTATTGTATAACGACTCTCTTTTTTAGGTTGAAGACAAGGAAAATGAACTCATAAAGAGTTGTATCATGTATGTATATATAAGCCATATTAAACTACAATTTGCTGACGTCATGTTTGGTTATATTACTATAGATTTCGGTAGAAGTAACACACCTACTTATTATTATGTAACGACTAAAGTAAATGGATACTAAATGGTGAAGGTGTTTCATCGTTAAGAATTAAAGCACAAAAGTTTGTGTGTACTACTTTTGTATATCCTCATGTGTATCACACCATAAGAGTATTGACTTGTGTTAAATATGATCCACATTTTTTAATAAGAAATGACACATTCTTATTGAAAAATGTGGGTCATATTTAACACATGTCAATACCCTTGTAGTATGGTACACACAAGGGTATACGAAAGTGGTATATATAAGCCGTTCTGGAATTAAAGTGTTTCATCGTGAACTTGAACCTTCACCATCTAATATCCATTTACTTTATTCGTAGAGATGACGTAATATTTATATAACATATCTACTTATTATATGATTTTAGATTTTTTAGCTTTTAAGAATAGAAAAGTCTAGCTCGTATAGATGATGTTATATTTTGGCAAATTGACACAAATGGTCTCCAATGTTTACTAGTTTGGATGAATTAATCTCTAATCTTTTTTTTTAGTTTATTGGTCCCTAGTGTTTGCTAGTTTAAATAAATTGAGTCTTCTGTTAAATTTTAAGTTAGTCAACTGTTAGTCATAGGGGCATTTACGAAATAAAAGTTTCAAGGACCAATTCATCCAATTTTTAAATTAAATTTTAACTATTTTTTTAAATTATAATCTTTTTCAAACAATATTTTTTAATTATATTTTTTTCAAATAAAAATTTGGGCAATTAAAAAATATAAATAAAAATTATAAAAATAAAATTTACTAAATCTAGATTAACTAATAATAGTTTTAGGGACCTATTTATCCAATTTTAAAGTAATTTTTAACTATTTTTTTAAATATATATTTTTTCAAATAGATTATTTTTAATCAAATTTTTTCAAATGATTTTTTTGTACTTATTATAAAATTGAGTCGACTCGCTCCCCTCCTCTACCGTGAGATGAAAAATTATTAGTTAATCTAGATGTAGTTAATTTTATTTTAATTAAATCTTTTAAGTACAAAAAAAATCATTTGAAAAAAAATTTAACTAAAAAAATTATTTGAAAAAAAAAATTATAATTTTTTTATTTAAGTTTTTTAATTACAAAAAAATTTATTTGAAAAAAAACTTAATTGAAATATTTTATTTTGAAAAAGATTATAATTTCAAAAAAAAATTATTAAAATTTAATTTAAAAATTAGATGTATTGGTCTCTGAAACTTTTATTTCGTAAATGTCTCTATAACTAATAGTTGAGTACGTTAAAATTTAACAGAAGGACCAATCAATCTAAACTAGCAAATATTGGAGACCAATAAACTAAAAAAAAATAGGGATCAATTTATCTAAAATAGCAAAAAGTCACGACCATTTGTGCTAATTTGCCATATATTTTTACAAGATTTATTTTGAAGTCCATTATAATAATTCAATAATCTCCAAACTATTTGAATACGGGCAGTAAAGGAAAACTTACTATAACAATTCTGATTTTGATAAATGATACTTAAATTAAAGGCAAATTGGACAGTTTAGTCCTCAAACTATCATCATTTGGCCAATTTAGTCCCTTAATTAATTTTTTTAGTTATTTGGTCCCCAAAATATACAATATTGAATAAATTAGTCATTCCTTTAAAATTTCGGTTAATCCACCGTTAGTCAAATTTTTTTTAAAAAAATAAAAAAATAAAAGGACAATTTCAGTATAATTTAATTGAGGACCAAAACATCCAACTTATCAAAAATTTGATTTGTTTTTTTACCTTACGCAAAATTGAAACATATTCACCATAGATTTTCACTTTTCACCGCAACACCACCTCTTCTCCTCCCGCTCGCCCTCGGTGGCCGCCGCTCGGCGCTCACCCCCTATCCCCAGCGCTCGTCGCTCGCCGCCTTCTTGTCTGTGCCGCTCGCCCCTCGCCTCTCTCCAATTCCAACTTCTTGTCAACGCCCGCCTTCTCGTCTTCTCGTAATTTGGTGAGTGAAGATCTCTCTCTCTCTTGATTTGTTTGTCGCCTTCTCAATGGAAATATGTGGGGTATGAGATTTGGGGACTCATACCTTATACCCAATAGACATGCTTGCTATTAGCTCTTCTTCGATTAAGCCTCTGTTCATTTCCTTTGTTGGCTCATTCCCTTGTCCCCATAAATTTTAGCAATTTGATGTTTGTTTATTTATGTTGTCTAAAAAGATGGAGTTTTAGTTTTATGTTGTCTAAATCTTTGTGTTAGTTAAGATCGGAAGAGCCTAATCATAACATGAATATTGTCATTACTTTGTTTTTTCTAATAGCTTGAAGCAAATACACATGGATTGAGGAATTCATATTTTTAAGATGGTGCGAAAAACACGTAGCAGTAAAAACTCTGCTGGAAGTGATTCCATTTTGAGCGGTATGTTACATGACGGAGCCATGGACATATATTTTGGGTAAGCTTTATTTAAGTGTGAAATTGAAAATTAGGGGATTATGATCCTCAAATATATTATAATTGGCAGAATTGGTCATCTATTTATACAAATTTGACGTTGGTCCTTAAAAATCGAAATGACTAAGATATCCTTTCATTTTTGAAAAATTAATTTTTTAACATGATTTTTTTTGGATAAGATAGTCCTCAATCTTTGATAAGTTGGATGTTTTGGTCATCAATTAAATTATATCTAAATTGTATTTTTTATTTTTAGTTATTTTAAAAAATTGTTGACTAATGGTGGATTAACCGAAATTTTAATGGAATGGCTAATTTATTCAAAATTATATAATTTGGGGTCTAAATAACTAAAATAATTAAACAGGAGACCAAATTGACAAAATAGTAATCCTCCGTCCCATTATTAGTGGCCACCTTTCCTAATTCGGATGTCCCGCTATTAGTGGCGACGTCCCAAATTGGTAAAAAATTACCACTCTCTTTCCTACTTTATCATCTTATCTCTCCTACTTTATCATCTACTTTCATTACTATATTCATTTATCTCTCCTACTTTATCATCTTCTCTCTCCTACACTCTCATTATCTCACTCATCTCTCTCTCCTACTTTATTATCTACTCATCTCTCATACTTTATTACATATTCCCTTAATTCCCGTGCCGAAAAAAAAGGTGTCACTAATAATGGGACGGAGGGAGTAATAGTTTGGAGACTAAACTGTCAGTTTGCCTAAATTAAATAATTAAATTTTGTTTAATCCAATTGACCAAAATAGTAATCCTACTGCGAAATTTAAATAGAATCTAGTCCAGAAATCCCGCCCAAGTGGATTCTCTCTCTTCACATTTAGACCTATATAAAAATATAAATAAATAAACCCAGTTATGCGTCGAAACTACACCCCCTTACTCTCTTTCTCTCTCATCTGGCCGCAGTCGCCGCTAGTCTCTGTACAATGGCTGAAGTCTGCATCCAACTCCCTCTCGATACCGATGGTGTTTGCATGCTCTGCAAAGAGAAGCCGTCGGAGGAGGCTATTCTGTGCTGCGCCACGTGTGCCACGCCATGGCACGTGCCCTGCGTTTCCAAGATCAAGTACACCGCCCTGGGATTCGAGTGCCCCGATTGCTCAGGCGATGGGCTAACCGGAGCTCCGATGCCGACAGATGTGGAGAACAAAGATCTGTTCGCGAAGATCCGGGAGATCGAGGCTGATGATTCTTTGTCGGAGGCGGTGAAGGCGAGGAAGAGACAGCAGTTATTGAGCGGGAAGATGGAAAGCGAAGAAGGAGGAACTTCTCCGGTGAAAGAGGAGAGTTCTATTGATATTATGGGAGTCATTGGCGAGAGTTTCAAGTGTTCTTATTGCATGGAGCTTCCAGAGAGACCTGTTACGGTATGTGTTTTTCTTTAGATCCTTAAAAATCATTTATTGTTTATAGTGATATTTATACTTCCGTATCTGAATTGGTTTATGAATGTGTATGTGAGTGATTATATGGGTTCTAAGTGGAATAGGATTTGTTCGTGTGTGTGTGTATAGGTTAATTATCTGGAAGTTAAATACATAGGAGGTTGACTGTTGAGTGACAATTGAAGGGTTTGTTTTATTCTCTGGATTCTGACTGCAATGCCTCTTATGTAAATCTGGATATATTTGTGTTTGTGGGGGTATGTAGGTTAGTTATCTTGGAAGTTAAATTCAAATGTGATTAAGTTTGAATTAAGTGTTTGAATTTTCTCTATCTAGACGCCATGTGGGCACAATTTTTGCTTGAGATGCTTTGAAAAGTGGATCAAGCAGGGCAGACGTACATGCGTAAAGTGTCGTGCCAGCATCCCAAACAGAATGGCGAGTCAGCCGCACATCAACTCTACGCTTGTGGCTACTATAAGAATGGCCAAGTTGTCGCGAACAATCACTTCTGGAGGCCCTCAAACTGTTTATCGGTTTTTGCATGAACAGGATCGTCCTGACATGGCCTTTACGACTGAAAGGGCACAGAAAGCTGGAATGGCCAATGCTGCGAGTGGGAGGATTTTTGTCACTCTCCCTAAGGACCACTTTGGACCTATTACTGCAGAAAATGATCCAGAGAGAAACATGGGGGTTCTAGTTGGAGAGAGTTGGAAAATGCGTATGGAAGCCAGGCAGTGGGGTGTGCACTATCCCCCTGTAGCTGGCATTAGTGGGAAGGCACATCAAGGTTCCCCATCAATTGTGATTTCTGGAGGATATGAGGACGATGAAGACCATGGTGAATGGTTTATCTACACTGGAAGGTTATTTCATTTACACTATTTTGCTATACATTTGCGTGTTTTTGCTCTGGTGTTGCGCTTTCGTGCTAATTAGCTAATTTTTTGCTAAGTTTGATGAAATATGCCATGTTTTACCCTATTTTGTTCTCCTTCCACCATGCAATCCGAACTTCTCTTTTGGCCTTGTTTTCCTAGAAATGCAATAGAATTACAGTGCTATTACACCAGAGCTACCATTTAATTCATGCGCTGATATGAATACTTTTTCATCCTTGGTGACTGATAATGTAATCTAAAGTTATAACTGCCTAAAATCTCTTTTGTGGGTAAAGGACATCGTTTGTAACCTCAATTGCTAAGTGCGTAATTTCCTTAGTAAGAAGAGGGAATTAATTTTGCTCTTTGTCTTTTCCTTTTCCTTTCTTTGCCTCGTCTTTTATTGCAGTGGTGGGAGAGATTTGCAAGGAAATAAACGCACTAACAAGAAGCAGTCATCTGATCAGGAGTTTAAGGATGGTAATCAGGCTCTGCGAGTTAGTTGTATTAAAGGTTATCCAGTTCGTGTTATCAGGTGATAATCAAATTCTCTAAACATTTTTTAGGTGTACATTTATTGCCTTTTTATTGAGCAAACTCTGCAAAAAATTGCACAAATCTAGTATTATCTCTTCAAAGTTGTAACCACTTGAGTTTCAATGTGGAAAAATATTTTTCGACAAGATACGTTGCATATGAGCACTATTGTCCATCCATTTAAAGATCACTTAACTAAAGAGCTTTTTCATATTTCTTAAACAGATCAGAGAAAGACAAGCGTTCTCCGTATGCCCCAGAAGAAGGGTACCGGTATGATGGGATCTATAGAGTAGAAAAGTGTTGGAGAAAGGCAGGAATACAAGTATGACATTCTATTTCAGTGTAGGCTTCTCCTCTTGGTATTTCTTTTGCACATGTGCTGATTAGACAACTGCTTTCTGTCTCAGAAATTCCTTGTTTGCAGATATTTGCTTGTGAGATGTGATAATGAACCTGCACCATGGACAAGGTTTTTCTTTTTCTCACCTCTTAATTATTAATCAATCTAAGAGTATTATTGCTTAAATGATTTTCATCCTTTTGTTCCAGTGATGATCACGGAGATCGCCCTAGGAAAATGCCAGTTGTTCCTGAGCTTGAAGAGGCACTTGATGTCTATGAAAGGGAAGAAAGTCCTTCATGGGATTATGATGTAAGTAAAAGTAGTCCTTTATATTAACATGTTATTGATTTTTCGAGACTTCATCTTTATTTAAGTGTATTAAAAAATGAAGAATAAATGGAAAGTATACCTTATTCTTTGTTTGTGAAATAAACTATTATGAAATTGTCGATAAGATTTGCTGATTGTGAATGATTTCAAGTTGCAAATTACACAAGAAGTTACCTAAATTTGCATTTCAAATATAAGTTCCCACTTTTGCACTTTATGTATGTAACTCCATGCTCCTTGCGTAGCCAATATAATTCTATTTGGCACTTCCTAAAAGTCGTCCTTTTCGTTTTTTGGTTTTAGGAGATTGAATGTTGTTGGAAATGGAAAAAGCTACCACCTCCCAGTGAAGAGAAGGTGGTCCATGTAAATCCTGAAGAAAGAGCTAATGCAAGAAAGGTGATAAAGAAAGCACAAACAAGTTTAATGAGTGAAAAGCTGCTAAAAGGTGTGAAATTCTTCAATTTACAGCACTTAATTAATCCATCCACGCGAACAACTGCTGGTTATCAGCACCTAGTCATAATAATTATGTAGTCTAGATTGCTATTAATTTATTGATATCAATATTATCTCAAAAAAGCAGTTCATCCATAGGTAGTTTAGAGGATTTTCAAAGTTTATTAAGCACACAATTTGACTTGCAGTTTGTATTTGTTACAGGGTTCTGCTGCCTTATATGTAAAAAGTGATGAATCTTCCCCTCACAACTCCATGTGGTCATAACTTCTGTAAGCCTTGTCTTGAGAATGCATTTAGTGGCCAATCCTTTTCTCAAGAGAGGGTCTGCCACAATGGACGAAAGCTTCGTTCGAAGAAAAATGTACTGAATTGCCCTTCATGCCCAACTGATATATCTGAATACCTCCAAAATCCTCAGGTATGCCTACTCCATGGATACTGACATTTTATAGCCATTTCTTAATCTTCAACGCTTGTTTATACTCGAAGATGTTCCTTCCTTTTTTCGTTGACTTTTAGGTAAACAGAGAAATCATGGAAGTTATAGAGAAACTGCAGAGCGGGCTTGAGATGTTTGCAATTGATAACAAAGACTCAGAGTCTATGGGGAAGGAGCTTGCAGTCGACCAATCAGATGACGGAGTTGTAGAAACCGAGAATGGGAATCTTCTGAAGAGGAAAAACAGTTCGCCTAGTGAGATTTCCAAGAAAAGCAAAGTGGATGGTGGTGAACATGGGCATGAAAGTAGTGAAGCGAAGCTGCCTCCGAGGTGATGAGTGGTGATAGCGGGGTCCTTGAGACCCTTTAGCAAAACCAATCCATTAGTGGCAGAGTTTTAATGGCCATGTTTATGTTTTGATTTACTTTCTACATGCTTGTAAAATGGCTGGTATGTTCCATTGACTACATTGTTCAGCTAATGCAACACATTTAAGGAATCACAGTTTAAGGGAAGAGGGAATGTTAATTTGCCTTCTGCTGCTAATTATATTTCTTTGCAGACTGCACAGTTGCTATGTAGAATAGTTTCCGAAATCTTCATATGAGAAAGTAACTTCTACATTTTCATTTGCAGTCTGCAGATAAGCAAATTGGATAATATAGTATTCGTCTGCAAACTATGGAGATAGGGCTGCATTGGTCCCTTATAGTTTTCATTTATACTTAATCTTCTAATTAGAATTTATTAGAACAAAATTTGACCTATTTGGTTCCCTACAAAATGAATTATCGAAAATATGCCTATATTATTTTATTTTATTATTATATCATGTATATTGTCCAATTTACTTTATAGATATTCTGGTTAGGTTGTAAATGAATCAAATAACAATGTACTAGTTCGTTATTATTTGCTAATATTTTATAAACATCGCTATTCAAATATTTGGTTCGAAATTGATTTGTATTTGATATTGTTCGAGTCGATATATACTACTCCATCCGTCCCACAAATAATATTCTCTTTCCGAAAATAGCAAATTATTACACACAACCAACCCACTCTTTTTTAAGGGTCCCACCACCTTTACTCACAACCAACCACTCTCCTTAAATCCCATACCGAAAAGATAAGGGACATTATTTGTGGGACGGAGGGAGTATTAAATATGTATTTGAGGATTACATTTTAAAACAAAAAAATATATATTATATTTAAATATTTAATTGAATAATGAATATTGAAGTGAATATCATATTTTTATATTCATATTTAAATACTAACCAAATATCAAATCTAACCAAATTAACAACTCTCCCTCGTCAACAAGCTTCTCTCATCTGATATCGACGGTTCAAAGTTTAATCCAAAATTAGTTTATGCAACAAATTGAACCCTAATTCTACGATCAATAACCCTAAAATCTTAAAATATTTGATTTTTATGTTGTCAATTGGTGGCTAGGTTGACAATCTTACTCCATTTGCATCGTTTCTTCGAGAATATGAGGAATGGAGTTTAGTTGTCCCCTTGTTAAATATGTTAGGATTTTGTATACTAAAAGCAATATTTTGCTTACACAATGTTATCTTATTCACTATTTTGTTCTTCTATTTGATTGTTATATTTGTACATGTGCATAAGTCCTATTATCTCATATAAAGTTGGATTATATAGTTATAGATAACAAAAGACAATATAATTGAGTTTCTTCGAGAATATGAGGAATGGAGTTTAATTGTCACTTGTTAAATATGTTAGGATTTTGTATACTAAAAGCAATATTTTGCTTACACAATGTTATCTTATTCACTATCTTGTTCTTCTATTTGATTGTTATATTTGTACATGTGCATAAGTCCTATTATCTCATATAAAGTTTGATTATATAGTTGTTATAGATCACAAAAGACAATATAATTGGTCGAACTAATGAGATATGAACAAGTATCACCACCGAAACAACTTTACGATGAGTTGCTCGGCCTAAACTGCAAGCCTAGATAAGAAGTAACTTTTCTTGGTTTCTAATCACGTTCGGTACATGTACATGTATTGAAGGATCACAGTGAGATGTATTCTTCTGACTAACACGTGTGAAGAACCAAGGTCACAATGACTTAACTAATGTTAAGCTTGATAAAATTTACACTGAGTGGATGCAACTAACTATCACTTTGACTTATTAAGGTGGGGGCAATCTTGATCCAAAAGGTTATGTATCTTGGGTAATAGTTGTTGTTTGTAGCTCAGACTGATTATATTTATCATGCATCCATATCCTTTAGGGTTGAGATATGCCTTGAGTAACTCGAATTGCTTATCACACTACACCTTGCAGGTTGATTAAGTTTTAGGTGTGTTAATAAGGTTAAGTGGACTGCCAAAAGACAAGATGCCATTTAATTAAGCTGTTAATAGACTTGATTAATTAGTAGATATTATATCTTAAATACAGAGATTAGAATAAGTCTAAAATACAAGCTATGGCTCATTTGAGATAAATGAATATGTCAGCGCAAATTCTCTCTAGTGGAATGAAATCTTGTTAGAGGTGGAAAAACTAGCAGGCGGAGCCGCGTATCATACTACCCGAACTTAGCCAACCCAGCGTGAACCGCACCCGCACAAGTCCATTATCCCCCCCAACCCCCGCAGATCAACCATATCTTTTTCATCAATTTAAAAAAAAATAGCAAGCAGAATCAGACTACGAAGTAACAAAGCCTATCAACAGTACTGTAATGAAAATTCAAAGCTTAAAGCTCAAAACAAACAAACAACACAACAGTTCAACATGTTCCCAAATAAACAAAACGCAAATCATAATACTAAAGGGTAAAAGATATTCCCATAGATAGAAGTAGAAAATTTGCTCCACATCACAACATGATCACCATTATAAGACAATCAAAGAAACTCAAGCTAATATAGATTAAAGAGACATATTTTAGTTAAAAAAACATTTGATATAAAGACATAATTAAAAATCAATAATACATATAAGATCGAGTTAAAATTTTACCAATGCACTTTGGAGACTATTAGGCTTCCTTATCATCAATCATCATCGGCATCTTGAAGAACGGTAACACATGCTTTTTTCTCTTCGTACAATAATAATGAATCAATCACAATCAGCAAAGATAAAACTTAGTATATATGATAAAGTAATTGTTGGTCCGGAGACTAGTCTTCGGTGTGTTGGGGGGGGTTGATGGAATTGAAGAGGAAGAAATTGTACCTTCCTCCACGTATGTTGTAGCACTTTGATTGTTGTTCTGTTTAGATCTTCTGATCTGTGTCCTGACCTTTTTCTCCCTCCGTGTGATCAGAGAACTGAAGAAAAATTATATTATCTCTCTCTCTCAACCGTGCGCATGCGTTCGAGAAATATGAATGTGTGTTCTGATTATGAACATAATACTAATATATATATATATACTTCAAAAGCCAATATTATATTAATATTTGTAGCCCATTAATTTAATTATACTTCAAATGGACTTCTACATCAATTAGCTCATAATATAATAAATTAATATGTTGGGCTATGTTGGGATGAGTATATATGATAATATTAGAACATCTCAAAACCCCTAGCTGACAATGCCTTCAATATTGTAATAGTTTAGATGAATTCAGCTGTTAGAACTCAGTAACCTAAGAGTTCAGTAGCTGTGGGTTCATGTTGGGATGAACATAAAATATTGGGATATATTTATATGAAAAAATTTGAAGATCCCAAAACCCCTAGCTGAATGATGAACCTTCGATATTGTAATAGCTTAGTTTGAGTTCAGCTGTTAGAACTCAATAGGGTAGAGTTCAGTAGCTGTGGATTCAGTAGAAGACTATGTACTCGGCTGAAGAACTCGAAGATCGAGGAAGTCGGGCTTGGAATGTCTATTTACCAACCGAGTCCGCAAAGGAAATCGAACCAGATGATCGAAGTGTTCAAACGAATGTCGATAGAGGACAAGCCAAAGGACGGTGAGGATTAAGAGAAAGTCAACTCAGTGTACTTTGAGTTTGAACAACCCTCACCAACTCTCATGTACCTCGACCAATAAGGAGCTGACAACGCCTTACCTGCTCTGCCATAAAGCTGCTCCTAGCCGGAAAAAGAGGAAATCTCTACAGTGCCTCTACTCAACGTTCAATTTTCATATGGCCGTTTTTCTTGTCTTATTCGACACGTATCTAGACCCTCTCTAACGGATATATTCACAAATCGAAGACTATAAATAGAGAAGGTCTTCATGCAGAAGAAGCACCGGGAACCAAAGCGAACAAAGCTCAAGAACTCTAGCAGACCTTCAAGCGACGTACAAACGAAGAACTTGCTCATAGATTAGATATCTTTTTCGTTCTTCTTTCTAGAGAATTAAAGTTTCATTTCTCTATCTAAGCGTGCGTATTGTAAAATCAATAGTTTAGAACCTCGAAGGAGTTCATATCTTTTGAACTGTTCTTTCTTGTAAGAACTACTTCACAGTTGGAGAAACTAATCTTAAACGGTTAAATTGTAAAGTCACTACGACTATAAGTAGATATATGTCCCGTGCATAGATAACATAGACTTGCTCAGTATCAACAAACAAGTTTGAATCTATCTTGTGAACAGATCACTGAGACTTGCTCAGTATAAATAATACAAGTTCTCCTGCTTAGTTCAGGACAATGGACGTAGGACCTTATATGTCCGAACCACTTTAAAAATCGTTGTGTTGTCTTTTGATTTTAACTGTTGCATTGATATACTGTTCATTCAGCATCCAACTGAGTTTTAATCAAACTTGCACAAAACGAATTTTCAACAAAGACACATATTTCAAAAGGGCCTACACTTCCGCACACAACTCTTATACTAAACTACTGTTCACCGATATAAGTCGGTAGGACTGTACCTGGGTGAGGGAGAATATTCAGCACACGCGATCGAGAAAGTATATCTCGTCCAAATGACTAGTTCGGCAGCATTCTTCGCCTAAAGCCGACTTTTGCGTTCAAAGTTTGAATTTGAATTCAGGTGTATTCACCCCCCCCTTTACACTTGAACCGCGTTTCTAGGACCAACAATTTGTATTGAGCGGTGTTCTTCTAAGATCATCGTTATCTATTTACTGGTCTTAACTCGATTAGATCCTTGAAAACCGTTTTCACTGCACTTGCATATCTCTTCGCAACATCCTATACCATATTCTACATCATATCTGTCTTTTCAGGTATCAGGACTATACCCATGTTTTCCGTAGAAAACTATGCCGTATGGAGGGTGAGGATGGAGGCTCATCTTACATCGTTGCATGACAAAGCATGGCCGACGTTCTAGAGAAAGTCCCTATTGTTCCTATGATTGACGACTTCAAAATCGTAGTGGAAGGAGCAATGGCGCCGTAACGAGCCTCAAGATCCCCCAAAGACAAGAGCCTCTTCACACCGAAGAGAGGAAGTTTCACAAGTTAGACCGAGTTGCACGTAATGCAATACTAACTACTCTTAGTGACTCGTATCTTGGCGGTGGTGCATGAATGTGAGACAACGAAGGAGCTATGGAATGCTCTAGCCAGGCTTCGAGCCTAGGAACTTCGCAGATAAAGGAAAACAAACTTGAGTTAGAGCTATAGAAGCTAGAAGCATTCGCTATGCTTCCAGGAGAGTCCATTGATGATTTTAGCATCAGATTCACGAATCAAATAAACATCATCAACGGACTTGGGAAGACATTTAGCAACAAGGAGACCAACACCAAGATCTTACGTGCTCTCGAAAGCCTCTTTTGCTACATGTTTGAGGAGAACTAATATGAACTCAAGTTACTCCCGATTATATCTTTTCGGGAGCTAAAGGGCAGGAGTTCGAGTTCAATCTCCCAGACACCCCAGGTGCTGAGACTGAAGTGCCAATGGATCACGCATATAAGGCACCAGTCAGCACACCCAGAGCAAGTTCCTCAAGCGCAAGTCAGTCAGCTGAAAGCTCAATAACTATACCCTCTGCTGACAACTTGGTTGAGAAGTATGCTCTCCTCGCGGTGAAATACCAGAAGGAGAAGGTCAAATTCCGGAGAAAGAAGATGAAGAAATCTTCAAACTATCAAGGTAAGAGAGATAACAGTCACTCGAAAAGTGAAACTAAACCTCTACCTGATTGCAGGAATACTTAAGCGGCTCCCACTGGACATATCGATAAACCTAGAAGGGAAGCCAAGAGCTCAATATACTACAACTGCAAGAAACTAGGACATTTTCAGTTTGAATGTCCAGAACTCTCTGCAGTTAAACGAGTTGAAAGGCAAGCCCGACGTGACAAGTTTGTCAGAAAGAGGCAAGCTTACATAGCTGGAGAGTTATCAGACTGCTCAAGCGACGCAGAAATTTTCATGGAATCATCAGATGATGATGTTGCGGTCGTCGCTATTGAAGCAGAAGACACTGAACTGTGTCTCATGACCGGAGAAGAGGCTGGGGTAAATTCTGACCCCAATATATGCCCCTCTTCACCGTGCACACATGACACGAACTCAATTGTAGGTGAACTGCTAGATGTGGTTCTTGCATACGAAGATCTGTTCGAAGAATAAATCCAGATGAGCCAACAGTTTAGCAAAACCATTCAGGAGATGGAACTCCTAAAAGCTGAAAATCAGAAACTTTTGATGAGAAGTCAGGACTCTACTGAGTCTAAAGAACTTGTGCTGAGACAAAGGGAAGAGATTAATTATCTGATGACTAAGTCTCAACATCAAGAAGCACAGTCTTGACCAAAGACATGTCTAAGAAAGATACTCGAGATAGTACAACTCGGCTCGAAAACTCGCGGAAGTACGTAAAGACTATATCTCAAAAGAATAGAAGCATCTAAGTCGCCCTCTACCGAAAGCCATCACCTCGTAGCATGACAAGAAATGGACTTCTAATACGTATGTAATCGGGAGATGTCATGCCTCTCTCGACTCTACCGGAACATCCGTCGAGGGGCTAAACAACAAAGTGACCGCCTTTGCAACGATTATAGATGATGCCAAAAGGGGGAAAAGTAGTAAAAGCCGAAGAGGCGAGTCCTGGGCCGCAAGAGCAAGCAAGCGGGTAATACAAAGAAGCCGGGCGGCTCAGGAGAGCCTCGATGATGAGGCCGTCACCGAAGTGACCAAGTATCTTAAAGCATTACT
>CM054808.1:4623746-4657830 GCA_028984105.1 Lavandula angustifolia | reverse complement strand
TCCTCGCCTTCACCGCCTCCGACAAAGAATCATCAGCCTCGATCTCCCGGATCTTCGCGAACAGATCTTTGTTCTCCACATCTGTCGGCATCGGAGCTCCGGTTAGCCCATCGCCTGAGCAATCGGGGCACTCGAATCCCAGGGCGGAGTACTTGATCTTGGAAACGCAGGGCACGTGCCATGGCGTGGCACACGTGGCGCAGCACAGAATAGCCTCCTCCGACGGCTTCTCTTTGCAGAGCATGCAAACACCATCGGTATCGAGAGGGGAGTTGGATGCAGACTTCAGCCATTGTACAGAGACTAGCGGCGACTGCGGCCAGATGAGAGAGAAAGAGAGTAAGGGGGTGTAGTTTCGACGCATAACTGGGTTTATTTATTTATATTTTTATATAGGTCTAGATGTGAAGAGAGAGAATCCACTTGGGCGGGATTTCTGGACTAGATTCTATTTAAATTTCGCAGTAGGATTACTATTTTGGTCAATTGGATTAAACAAAATTTAATTATTTAATTTAGGCAAACTGACAGTTTAGTCTCCAAACTATTACTCCCTCCGTCCCATTATTAGTGGCGCCTTTCTTTTCAGACGGGAATTAAGGGAATATGTAATAAAAGTATGGGAGATGAGTAGATAATAAAGTAGGAGAGAGAGATGAGTGAGATAATGAGAGTGTACGAGAGAAGATGATAAAGTAGGAGAGAGAAATGAATATAAGTAATGAAAGTAGATGATAAAGTAGGAGAGATAAGATGATAAAGTAGGAAAGAGAGTGGTAATTTTTTACCAATTTGGGACGTCGCCACTAATAGCGGGACATCCGAATTAGGAAAGGTGGCCACTAATAATGGGACGGAGGGAGTACTATTTTGTCAATTTGGTCTCCTGTTTAATTATTTTAGTTATTTAGACCCCAAATTATATAATTTTGAATAAATTAGCCATTCCATTAAAATTTCGGTTAATCCACCATTAGTCAACAATTTTTTAAAATAACTAAAAATAAAAAATACAATTTAGATATAATTTAATTGATGACCAAAACATCCAACTTATCAAAGATTGAGGACTATCTTATCCAAAAAAAAATCCCGTTAAAAAATTAATTTTTCAAAAATGAAAAGATATCTTAGTCATTTCGATTTTTAAGGACCAAATACGTCAAATTTGTATAAATAGATGACCAATTCTGCCAATTATAATATATTTGAGGATCATAATCCCCTAATTTTCAATTTCACACTTAAATAAAGCTTACCCAAAATATATGTCCATGGCTCCGTCATGTAACATACCGCTCAAAAATGGAATCACTTCCAAAGAGAGTTTTTATCGCTACGTGTTTTTCGCACCATCTTAAAAATATGAATTCCTCAATCCATGTGTATTTGCTTCAAGCTATTAGAAAAAACAAAGTAATGACAATATTCATGTTATGATTAGGCTCTTCCGATCTTAACTAACACAACGATTTAGACAACATAAAATTTGTATAAATAGATCACCAATTCTGCCAATTATAATATATTTGAGGATCATAATCCCCTAATTTTCAATTTCACACTTAAATAAAGCTTACCCAAAATATATGTCCATGGCTCTGTCATGTAACATACCGCTCAAAATGGAATCACTTCCAAAGAGTTTTCTTCCGCTACGTGTTTTTCGCACCATCTTAAAAATATGAATTCCTCAATCCATGTGTATTTGCTTCAAGCTATTAGAAAAAACAAAGTAATGACAATATTCATGTTATGATTAGGCTCTTCCGATCTTAACTAACACAAAGATTTAGACAACATAAAACTAAAACTCCAACTTTTTAGACAACATAAATAAACAAACATCAAATTGCTAAAATTTATGGGGACAAGGGAATGAGCCAACAAAGGAAATGAACAGAGGCTTAATCGAAGAAGAGCTAATAGCAAGCATGTCTATTGGGTATAAGGTATGAGTCCCCAAATCTCATACCCCACATATTTCCATTGAGAAGGCGACAAACAAATCAAGAGAGAGAGAGATCTTCACTCACCAAATTACGAGAAGACGAGAAGGCGGCGCAGACGAGAAGTTGGAATTGGAGAGAGGCGAGGGGCGAGCGGGCGCAGACAAGAAGGAGGCGAGCGACGAGCGCCGGGGACAGGGGCGGCGCCGAGCGGCGGCGACCGAGGGCGAGCGGGAGGAGAAGAGGTGGTGTTGCGGTGAAAAGTGAAAATCTATGGGTCATGTGCAGAAATAGCTATTTGTAATTGGGTAAATGCGTAAATACTCACTTTGTACCAAAAATGCATAAATACTCATTATATCTTTTTACCCTTGAAATGTAGGTGTAGACCATAGCCTCGGCGCATGGCATGTCTACGTGTCCCCCACGATGTCAGCGGTGAAAGACCGAAGTAGTTGTGAGGCCATCTCATCGCATTTAATGCATTGAATTCGCTGTATTGTTTTGAAGTAGTTGTTTTGAAAAGTTGAATGCATTGAATTCTCAAGCATTTAATGCAGTCAAAATGCATTGAATTCAAAAAAAGTGGAAAAGTTGATTAATGCACTGCTTTGTACGAATTGACGTGAAAAGTTGATTAATGCATTTTTCGCATGCATGCTTTGTACGAATGAAATTTCAAATTTCGCATGCATGCTTTGTACGTGTATAGGCGTGACAAAAAACGAGATTTAATACAAACATGCATAGCGACAAGAGCCTAAATTATTTAATTAATTGAAATAATATTTGAACCCATTATATAAAGAGTACTCATGCATATATTCATATATTTTCGTTCACAAAAAGAAAGATTTAGAGAGAGAAATATTTTTCGAGGTAATTAGTGTAATTTTATCTTCGGAAAAGTGTTCGCATTAGGAAAAGTGTTCAACTTCGGAAAAGTGCTCGCACTAGGGTTTGTTTGTATGTTCGAACATATATTATAATATACAAACAAATAATATTATAATATATTATAATATACAAACAAATCGCATGGAATTCGCAGTTATATAATAACAAATCAAGATAGAAACAAATAAATCAAGATAGAAACAAATCGCATGGAATTCGCAGCTTATATAATAACATACAAACAAATCAAAGCATACAAACAAATTCAATTATACACGTTATATAATATATTGTTGAATTCGCAGATTATATAATAATATATTATATATTAATACATAGTTATATAATAATATGTTATACCCATTAATCTACACAGTATATACACAATATATACCCATGAACCTATATTATATATATACCCATTAATCTACAAGATATAAACAAGTATATACCCATTAATTTATATAATTAATATAGATTTAGTCTACACAAGATATCCCATTAATCTATATAATTAATATTAAAATCTATATATACCCATTAATCTATATAATTTCGTCTACACACTATATACCCATTAATTTATATAATTAATATTAAAATTATTATAATTAATATTAAAATCATGAGGCATGTTAATATTAATCTATGTATACCCATTAATCTATATAATTTCGTCTACACAGTATATACACATTAATCTATATAATTAATATTAAAATTTGTGAGGCATGTTAATATTTAATATAATTAATATTAAAATACAATATGCGTGTATATACTGTGTAATATTAAAATCTGCGAGGCACGATATAAATATAATTAATATTAAAATACACGATATATTAAAAACTATAATATTAATACCCATTATTTCTTCTACACAAGATACATGATAATATTAATACCCATCACCAAGGTGGATTTATTCATAACAATAATCGATGATATATTATCATAACGCTTATACCCATTAATCATAACAGTTTATACCCATTAATCTATATTATCACCAACGTGGATTTATTCATAACCGTTTCACAGGATACATGATAATAAATTGCTAAATAAATTTCAAACCCTAAATACACGATATCTGATTCCACAGTGAAAAAAAAGATTAATAAATTTATAATTAGGATTAATAAATACACGATATCTGATTTCAAACCCTAAATATTGGATTTCGTCCTAAATAAATTTCAAACCCTAAATACACGACTAATAAAGTGCTAACACGATAAAAAAAATGGATTTCGTCTACTAACCTGCGAGGCGGCATAATATTCATCCATAACCGCTGTGATTCTCGTGATTATGGAGGAGTGGGGGAGAGAAACTTGACTTGTTGATTCTCTATTCTCGTGAGTATGGTTGTGGGGAATTGGAAGTAGAAGAACACGTGATTATGGTTGTGGGGAATTGGAAGTAGAAGAACATCTTTATATAGCAACAAAGGGTTGGAAGTAAATACCCAATTAATTCTACAAACCCTAAATTCATACATCAAACAAAAAACAATAAACCTGCACAGCTTTAATTCACATCACCAGCGCATGATAAAGCTGCACAACTTTAATTCGGTAATGCATATATATTCGAATTTTATATAGATTACATAATTTCGGATTTTGGATTTTATATAGATTATATAATTTCGGATTTTATATATATAATTTCGGATTTTATGTATAATTTTGGATTTTATATATACTCTAATTTATCTAATCTCGTAAATGCATTTAATATATATTAACCCAATTACAAACTGAAATTAGGGTTTGTATAAATAGGAAATTAGGATTTGTAATTTTAAAACCCTAATTTCTTATTTACAAACCCTAAAATTACGATGCCCTAATTTACAAACTTCAATATTACGATTTGTAATTTTAAAACCCCAATTTTAAGAAAGTACAAACCCTAATTTATCTAATCTCGTTCGCATTTTACAATCTTTCTAAAACCCTAAATTCATACATCAAACAAAAAAATTTAGGATTATGTGTTTATGAGAGAGAGAGAGCCACCAGAATTGAAGGAAGCAATAATAGAGGATGGGAAAGTGCTTAAATTTACATGACAGGTTTGTCTTCATCGCAGCTGTAATTGTGCCCCATAAAGGAAAACTCCAACCAAACAATATAGTACTACTAAATTTAATGCCAACCTTTACGGTCTATATACGTTATTATTATTTAATATTTATTCCGTATAAAATTAATTCAATGCAAGATTACTCTTTATTTTTCAATTTTTACTTATATAGCTTGTGATATTTACATAAAATAATAAATGCAACGCAGGTTAACATTGAACCATAAAAATGGGTACCGAGAGACATGGACAATAAAGGACATATAATAAATAATGGGAAATTGCCAGCTGCGTTGACATAACACCAGCTGCGTCTCCTTTAATTCACATCACCAGCTGCGTGGGAATCTGCACTGTAGCAGACGCGCGTTCCCATGCAGTCAACCAGCCAGCATTGAATTTGTCGTCCACCTCACCCACCTTATGCGGCAGTGCAGCAGGCAACATAGCAGAGGCTGTCAGGATGCCAGAATAGGGATAAAATAGTCACCATGGGTAGAAATGTAATTTTGAATAAGAAGTGGCAGATACTGCAATTACAAACATGAAGTGTCTATTCTTGACAATTTCCCAAAATCTATGGTGAATATGTTTCAATTTTGCCCTTAGGTAAAAAAACAAATCAAATATTTGATAAGTTGAATGTTTTGGTCCTCTATTAAATTACACCGAAATTGCCCTTTTATTTATTTTTATTTTTTTAAAAAAATTGTTAACTAACGGTGGATTAACCGAAATTTTAACGGAATGACTAATTTATTCAAAATTGTATATTTTGGGGACCAAATAACTAAAAAAATTAAATAGAGGACTAAATTGGTCAAATGGTGATAGTTTGGGAACTAAATTGTCCAATTTGCCTTTAATTTAAGAAACATTTTTCAAAATCAGAATTGTTATCATAAGTTTTCCTTTACTGCCCGTATTCAAATAGTTTGGAGATTATTGAATCATTATAATGGACTTCACAATAAATCTCGTAAAAATATATGGCAAATTGGCACAAAAGGTCGTGACTTTTTGCTAGTTTAGATAAATTGATATCTATCTATTTTTTTTTAGTTTATTGGTCTCCAATATTTCTTTAGTTTAGATTGATTGATCCTTCTATTAAATTTTAACGTAGTCAACTATTAGTCATGAGACATTTACGAAATAAAAGTTTCGAGACCAACACATTTAATTTTTAAATTAAATTTTAACTATTTTTTTTAAATTATAATCTTTTTCAAAATAAAATATTTTAATAGTTTTTTTTTCAAATAAAAATTTTTGTAATTAAAAAACTTAAATAAAAAAATAAAAAATAATTTTTTTTTCAAATATTTTTTTTAGTTAAAATTTTTTCAAATGAATTTTTTTGTACTTCAAAGATTTAATTAAAATAAAATTTAACTACATCTAGATTAACTAATACTCCCTCCGTCCCATTATTGGTGGCTATCTTTCCTAATTTGGACATCCTCGCTATTAGTGGTAACGTCCCAAATTAGAAAAAGTTAACACCCTATTTCCTACTTTATCATTTTATCTCTCTTACTTTATATCTACTCTCATTATTATACGCATTTCTCTCTCCTACTTTAATATCTTCTCTCTCCTACTTTTCATTATTACACTCATCTCTCTCCTACTTTATTATCTACTCATCTCTCCTACTTTATTACATATTCTCTTAATTACCGTGCCGAAAAGAAAGGCGCCACTAATAATGGGACGGAGGGAGTAATTTTTTTGTCTCACGTAGAGGAGAGGGGAGCGAGTCGACACAATTTTATTTTAAGTACAAAATAAATCATTTGAAAAAAATTGATTAAAAATAATCTATTTGAAAAATATATAATTAAAAAAAATAGTTAAAAATTACTTTAAAATTGGATGAATAGATCCCTAAAACTATTATTAGTTAATCTAGGTTTAGTAAATTTATTTTTATAATTTTTATTTATATTTTTTAATTGCCAAAAATTTTGTTTGAAAAAAATATAAATAAAAAATATTGTTTGAAAAAGATTATAGTTTAAAAAAAAGTTAAAATTTAATTTAAAAATTGGATAAATTAGTCCTTGAAACTTTCATTTCGTAAATGCCCCTATGACTAACAGTTGACTAACTTAAAATTTAACAGAAGGGTCAATTTATCTAAACTACCAAACACTAGGGACCAATAAACTAAAAAAAAAATTATAGATTAATTCATCCAAACTAAAGAAACACCTGGAGACCATTTATGTCAATTTGCTAAAATATAATGTCATCTATACGAGCTGAACTTTTCTATTCTTAAAAGCTAAAAAAATCTAAAATCTTATAATAAGTAGATATGTTATATAAATATTACGTCATCTCTACGACTAAACTAAATGGATATTAGATGGTGAAGGTTCAAGTTCACGATGAAACACTTTAATTCCGGAGCGGGCTTATATGCAACCACTTTCGTATATCCTGCGTGTGACTCACACCACAAGGGTATTGACATGTGTCATTTCTTATTAAAAAATGTGGATCATATGTAACACATACGCCAATACCTTGTGATGTAGATACACAAGGCGTATACAAAAGTGATACACACAAATATTTGTGCTTTAATTCTTAATGATGAAACACCTTCACCATTTAGTATCAATTTACTTTAGTCGTTACATAATAATAAGTAGGTGTGTTACCGAAATTATAGTAATACTAGCGCATTGTGTATACCGTGTTGTGCGCGGTGATGGGATTACGCCCTATATAGTTATTGGAATTTAATTCAATATAACTCATAATGATATTTCTGAAGTGCAACAAGAATAATATATAACTATAATAATATTTGAAAATCACATATGTAATTTTTGATGCAATCTCTATTTTAAAAGTTTGATATTAAAAAATTCTTAATTGATAAATAGTACCATAAAAAGTTCCGCGCATTGACAATATTTACCAATTTCTTTAATTCAACAACAAAACATAATAGGTTTAATTGTTTCAAAAACATAAATAAAAATTAATTTGATAGCTAAATCATCCCTATATCCATTATATTGAAATGTCAACACTAATTGTACCTCAAAACAACTCTAGTAATCTAATCATCTTCCATTAAGTTCTATACAACTTCAAAAGGTTAGCATATGAATCTCTTAAAATAGATTCTTAATCTACAGAAGCTAATAAACTAGACCAAATATGCCCTCCTTAAATGACCTCGACATCAATGAAGCAACACCTTGAAATCGGACTCTGGACATGTTTGAGAATGTCGAGGAAGCTTGCTGAATATCAGAAACAAGTATTTTCTCTATAACCCTTATTTATAGCATAGGTGCTGGGACATCTCATTGTTTCTCTCACTATTTCCATACTCTTACAAGTATGGAACCTCACACTTACGCATCATTCTTGAGCCTTTTGGATTCCTATCAAACGAGCATAATCAACCCACCTACAGATCCATTCAACAATTAGCTAATAAGTTATAGACTACGAGGATGCGTAGGAAAGAAAGAACTTACAGTAATGAACCCAGAAACGTGTTCCCAGTTCTCACAGCAAGGCAAAGAGCACTCAACACTACTTTATGTTTATGAAGTAAGGGCTCGAGTAGGCGTTGTTCGATCACACCAGCCAAAACTTGATATCTGTTGGAGAAGAAGAAAGTTCAAAACATATTTCAAGATCCAGTCATATCTTCATATAATATATCTTGTTTTGAAAGTTTACTTAACAAGCGCTAGGATACACAAATTGATCAAAAATGGTACTTCTTAAGTTAACTTTTTTATATCTCACTCCTGAGTTTATTCCAGACGCGAAAGATTGAATTCTATCTCTTATTAATTTGTTGGGAGTGGAAACCGGACCAACCATACCTTTGCTCAAGTCTATGCATTTCTGCAATTTTTCTTGGTACAAACTCAACCTCTCCTAAAACCAAAAAAAAATCTTATGCCCATTAACACGTAAATTGACCACTATCGAAGCTGCTAGCAAATCTTGTAAATGCACCATAAATGTTAGTTTCGTAAACAAATTTGATATATACTACAACAACCAAATAAAACCGGCAAATGCGGCAAATCCTTAGAACAAAATCAGATATTCATCAGTAACTGACATCTGAGGCAAATTAGACTTGTTGCGGAAGTACGGACAATTTTGTTGCGGAAAAATCAAGAATATCCAAACGAAATATGCAGCTAGATCACTAAGTAATAAAACATCTGAGGCAAATTAGACTTGTCCACATACAGAACTATAAATAGTCAAAAAAACTATGAATGTAACCATCAAAAGGGGAAAAGTTGATCAAACACAAAACTAAACAAAGACGTTGACAGATAGAAAAGAAAATCTGTTATAAGAAACACTTATAAACTCTTTTTTTTTATAGGATGATTATCTGGATCAGCACCTTTGCATCTTATCCTCACTACAAACGATAAAAACCATTCACAAAAAAAAAAAAAAAAAAAAAAAAAAAAACAATACTTCACTTATTCAAATTGAATTGTTAATTCTGACCAAAATAATTAGCTGAATAATCATCTTTAGACCCTTGGCACAAACAAATAAATGAGAAACAATGAGTAACATGTGAGAGGTTAGAAACAGAAAAAATGCAAGTGCATGTGGCATACTTAGTGATTCAAGAGAATATAGATACTGAAGCAAACCTTTAGCAAAGAGGCTTGAACTACGCTTTCAATCTCTTCAACTATAGAAGAGCTACCAAGTTGGCTATAGGCAGAAATGGACAAAACTCCTCTGATGCTGAACGCCTCTGGCATATAGAAGCAAGGAGACGAAAAAATAATGAGAAAGTTAAGTCAGCAATCTATATTTTGGAATCTTACTTAAACTCTAGCAACAAAAGTAAGGAGGCATAGGGAAGAATTGACACGAATATCTGAATGATCACCAGATTATTTAGGGAGTTTTAAAAATTAAAATAATATTGAAAATGATGCTTATGAGAGGGAAAACTCTATCAGGACTTCAATGCAGTAGAAGAATATAATAGAACCGAAATGAAGTCTCGTTTGCAGTTTCAATGTTACAGGTAGAAGAGTAAACCAGACCCTGATCAAGTGAATTTAGTACTCTACATACGACTTTGAAAACTGCAATCCGTAACATAAGTCAGAGATGAATCAGTGCCAAGCATATGGAAAATGATAATAACAACTATGACCAAACATTAACCGGCATAATATCTAAACAAGATTAATGAGATCCTTGAGCTCACGTTGACAATTTAGCTCTAACTTGCCACTCTCATCTTAATGGTGAAAAGTTGGAGTAACAAAGTAAGTGGGCAGAAAAAAGGATCCAATTTCATTATCTCGCGGTTCTTAATGGATTTGAAATCGGCAAAAAGCATAATTATTCGAGATAATCAATATCTACGAAGTAATGAGAGAACGAAGGCGTCAACATCAAATTATAATAAATTGTTGGGAGGCTCACCTTTAAACGGAACAGGGAATGGAGACTTTATCAGAGCACACATAATCCCAAAACATGACAGGCAAATCAAGGAACAACCAATTTAAATAACTGCGGATGTTTCAACCTAGTACCAAAATCGTCAATCAAACGGAACAGAAACATATACGAAGATAAGCCACGCTGGAGAAAACAATCCGAGATACCAGAACATCATTCTAAAACAATCAAAAATCAAATCATATTTTCCCACGTAACGTAAAATCAACCGCAGGATAGACAATACGTATAACACATCGAAACATACTTTGAAGAATTCAAGATTAAAGGAAAAACGAAAATTACAGAGAGATAGAAAATCAACATACCTGTGGGAAAATGACATTACCTAGGACGAAGAAACCCAGAGATGCCGAACCGAATTCGACGGATATTGTACTGAAAGCTCTTGTCCGTGAGTCGCGAGTTGCAAAGAAGAGACATAAATTGAATTTGTTTGAGAATATCGAGTTGTAGATGGAGGCGAGACTCGGTCAATTAGGCGGTGGACTTGTACGCGTGGCGAGCGCGAGGGCGTCGGTAAGGGTGGAAGTGGCTCCGCTCCGAACCGCGAAATCGATCGGACCGAATCAAACCAAACCGAAAAATGTGGTTCGGTTCGGTTTCACGGTTTGGTTCAGGTTCATTTTTTTAGAAATCGTTTAAGTTCGGTTCGGTTCGCGGTTTCAAGAATTTTTGAACGGTTCGAACCGAACCGAACCAATATCCTATTTTTTAATTTTTTTTATTTAATATTTGTCTTTTTTATATGAGAATATTGTTGGATTTAGATATTACATTTACGTTAAGATCAATTCTAATCTATACAAATAAAGAGAAAGGAGTAACAACTCTATACTTATGAGTTCGGAATGAGTGACATCCTATAAATTATTATTCTTGCATTATTTAAGATTTAAAAAATAAATAAATAAATAAAAAGGTGAACTAAGAAACCGAACCGAACCAAACCATTTATAAGCGGTTCGGTTCGGTTCGGTTTCGATGTTGAAAACCCCATCGAACCGAACCAAACCGAACCATTTATATGTATTTGGTTCGGTTCCTAAAATACATAAAAACCGAACCGGCCCGAACCGAACCATTACACCCTTAGGCGTCGGGAACGCGGGCGGCCGGAGAGGGAGGTCAATTGCGAAGGAGATTCAATCGAAAACAAAGCGGCAAGTAATTTCTCCGGAATTTCGGAAATGCCATTATGTGCGTATAATGAATTTGGGAGATGATGGCAAGACCAATGTTATTTAGTTGAAGGGGTGTTTTCGGTACATTAGGGTAATTTGAGTTTTTATGATAATTTGTAGTTTTTCGGTCTTAATAATTGGGCTGCAACTTTGATAAAATTTTCAAAAATGCCATCTATGCAGAAAATAATAGAAATAAGAGGCAATGGCAAAAAAGTGAATATATTATGAAGTAGGGATATATTGGGGAGTTCATGTCAATTTTAGTTGCTGTGTAGGAACTTTTTAAGTTATATGTAGATAACCAAACATGACGTCAGCAAATTGTAGTTTAATGTGGCTTATATATACATACAACTCTTTATGAGTTCATTTCCCTTCTCTTCAACCTAAAAAAGAGAGTCGTTATACAATAATGACATTAAAATATCCCGTTATTCGCCAAAGTCTTGAATATAGCTGACACGTATCCACAATATATTACGTATGAAAAGTAGGGTTGTTCTTTATATAACGACAAAATAGTAAGTTTGTTAATAAATATCTGCAAGGTTATCACTACAAGGTTATCACTACAGTAATTAATTGTTCGTTAGTTCCAAAATCTAGGGTATATAATAAACATTGAAGTTTGCTTGTGTTCCCGTCTTTTTGTAATGAGATGAAGAACTCCTCTATACAGTCATAGCTGGTGAATAGATCGGTTGGACGATGATCTAAGCACTATAGCTGCACGATGAGCAAAACGGTCTTCTCCTTCAATTTAAAATTTACTGTAGAGATTCCCTCTTTTTATAGATTATATCTTTGACTTCAGATTTATGTTAGTACAATGCAGGCAGACTCTCACCGGTCAAGGTTGGGTAGTTGAGGCTTGTTGTTGGTCCAGAGACGAGTTTCATATGTTGGGAGGGGGGGGGGGGCGTGTTAGTACACCTGAATGCAAATTCAAACTCAAAACGCGAAAGTCACCTTTAGCTGAAGACTGCTATTGAACTTGTCAGTTAGCCAAATATGCTTTCTGGATCGCATGGGCAGAGATTCTCCTACTGAGTACAGTCCTACTGACTTATGTCAGCGAACAGTAGTTTAACAACAGAAGTGTGCGAAAGTGTAGGCCCTTAAAATCGTCTCAGTGAAAATTCATTTTTATTCTGGTTGATTAAAACTTAGTTGTATGTAGAATGGACAATTAATCAAAGCAACAATTAAAATCAAGATAAACAATTTTTAAAGTGGTTCGGACACGTTGGGTCCTATGAACTCCTTCGAGTTTCTAAGCTATTGAATATTACACTTAGTACGCTTAGATAGAGAAAGGGAACTAAAAGATCTCTAGAGAGAGGAACTAAAGAATGATCTATGAATGAACAAGTTCTTCGCTTTGTTTGGCTTTGAGTTTGCTAGAGTATGTTGGCTTGAAAGTTTGTGTTCCCGGTTGGTGATCTTTCTGCATGAAGACCTTCTCTATTTATAATCTTTGATTTGTGAATAGATCCATTGGAGTGAGTCTACACACGTGTCGAAATACTATAGAGATTTCCTCTTTTTCCGTCTAGGAGCAACTTTATGGCGAGAAGCGGTAAGAAGCCGTTTCGGCTCCTTATTAGTTGAGACATGAGAGTAGGTGAGGCCTTTTCAAACTCCAAGATACGATGAGTTGACTTCCTATGAATCCTCGGACCTTCAACGAGATGTATCTTCTACGACATTCGTCCGAACAATTCGGTTCGCGAGCTCAAAATCCTTTGCGATTCGGTTGGTCGATAGTTGTCCAACTGACTTCCTCGATACTGAGTTCTCCAGCTGAGTGCAGAATCTTCTACTGAATGCACAACTACTGAACTCTAGCCTACTGAGTTCCTAACAAGCTAAACTCAACTAAGCTATTACAATATTGAATGTTGGGTGATGATTCAATCCTCAGCATGATCATACTGGTGGGAAATGACTCTATCTTCTATATCGAATCACGCTCGGTAGCCTCGTGCTCGAACCGTTGAGAAGATTTGAAGATCCCAAAACCCTATCCGATTGGTGAACCATTCCTTTGTATTCGTATTTGTCTCTCGAGGTTTCGGACTCGGTAGACACTCGCTCCGGTCAAGGCGCTCGGCAGCTTATTTGCCTCGGCACCGGTGCGAGAAGACTCGTGATCTTGGACTCAACGGGAGCAAAGATATCGAAAGACTCGATGATCTTGGACTCAACGGGAGCAAAGATATACGAGAGAGTCGATTGAACCGAACTCAGCAGGAGTAGTTCACTAGACTCGGAGCCTGATCATCGATAGACTTATCTCGGCCAGGTCTATCTACGAATACAAGGTCGGACTCAAGAACGGCGATAGTCTTCGGGGATCGCCGAATCTTTTGAAAGACAATCGAGCATTGTCATGTACGAGGAAGAGAGAAGTCGGCTTGACCTATCTCGAAGTTTGTCTTTGTCTCAACCACTCCATCCACCTCAACGAATGACAAGCATACACGTGTCTTCTCACCTCGCTAAAGCTGCAGTTAACCTTTTACCTAAAAAGGTGGGAAAGTACTTTTACGTTACCTACACCAAAAGAGCCGTTTGCTACCAAAAAGAGAGAGAGAGAAGAAGATCGTCTCCAACGGATCTATTTCAATCTCTCGCTCTATAAATAGAGGGATCATTCAAGATTTAAAAAAAAAAAAGAGAGAATGCGCGCACCTAGAACACGAGAGAGCATTCAAACGAGCGATATTAACGACTAAGTCTTCCGCAAGAAACAACCGAGTTATCTCCGCGAAAGACTACATCCAAATCTCAAAAGGAACCAAGCCGAACCGACATAAGCTTCTAGTATCCAAGCGACGACACGAACCTATAGCTAAACCCTCACTGTTCATCGCTCTAGATAGCTACATTCTCGTTCCTTATCCCTCTAACCCTAAGCTCACTTGTTATATCCATAGCTTAGACGAAGGAGTTCACATTTGAACCCAATCCTTATTGTATAAGGACTCCTTCATTGTTGGAGAAGTTTGTCAAACACTTTAAGTTTGATAGTGTTGTAAACCGAGACTTGGATCGATATAAAAACCAAGACGCGGCTTTGCCCAAGGTGTGCAGAGCCGACCGAGACTAACTCGGGATAATAAATAGCCTCCCGATCATTCGGGACAGTGGACATAGGATTTGAGCGATATCCGAACCACTTTAAAAATCCGTGTCTCTTTCTTTGCTTTCTTAACTATTGCATTGATTTTACTATTCATACCGAACATCATATTTAAAATCAATCAAGCTGTCTCAAGCATACCGAACTCTTAATCTACCGATTCGAGACTTAAAACGTTTTCTCACAAAAACCGATTTGGGTCTACACTATTCCGCGCACCGAACTCTTGCGTAGATACTGAATTCGACGTAGTCGGTTAGCGGATCTCAGTGAGTCGGTACTCTTAGCCTTTAACTCGATTGAACAGTATGCGGTCTTTGAACTGTTTGATCGGACACCATCCCGAATAGGGACTGTTCGGAGTTCGAAATTGAGAAATCGAATCGGGTGTATTCACCCCCCTCTACACCTGACCGTACACTCGGGACCAACAATTGGTATCGGAGCGAGGAGTTCTTTGACTCTTTTTATCTTTGAGGCGGTCTATTCGAACGGATCGAGGGAAAACGTTTTCACCGCATATCACTCTACATTCATATCTATATTCTTCATGGCTGATATGTCGGGTATAATGATGGTACCCATGTTCTCGGTGGAGAATTATGGAGTATGGCGAGTCGAGAATGGAAGCACATCTCGACATCCCTCCATGACGATATGGCGAAGTGCTTGAAGATGGACCTATCGTTCCCATGATCGATAGTGTCGTAACTTCGAGGACCAAGCTCAAGGAGGAGGAATGGTGGCCGGGAAGAAGATTCCCAAAGACGAAGTCTCTTCACTTCGAGGAGAAGAAGCTTCACAACTTAGACCGTGTTGCCGGAAACGCCATACCGACCACCCTTAGTGATTCTTATCTTGGCGGGGTTCGGGAATGCAAGACCGCTAAAGAACTCGGGATGCTCTTGCGCTACACGAGTCGAGGGACTCGAGAAGATTAAAGCCAACAAATTAGCGCTGGAACTCCAAAAGCCTGGAAAGCTTGTCTCTCATGCCGGGGATAAAATCGAAGATCTAAACGTCGATTTACCAATCGATGAACTCTATCAATGGGCCGGGAAGGACATTCGAAGAACCGAGAGATGAATACGAAGATTACGAGGGCACTACCGGATGGACACTGGACACCTTTTGCCACTCTATTGCGACATTCGACTTAGATGCTCGTGTCTCCCGACCATATCTTTTGTAATTACGAGCGGAGGAGTTTGAGTTCGACGGAGACGTCAAAGAAAGCAGAGAGCCGAAGCCGACACAAAAATCGACCATCCTTTCAAAGCATCGGTCGGCCAAGCATCTCCAAAGAACGAGCAAAACGACGAGTAAGAACCGAACCTTCACTCAATGATCTACAAGAAGGAAGTCTCGCTCAGAAGTATGCGCTGCTCGCTGTAAAGTATCAGAAGGAGAAGGAGCGACGCAGAAAAGTGACTAAAGCCTATCGGGAAACAAAAGGTAAGTCAAATTATATGTCGAAACACACTCCTGACTCACAATCTTCTGAATGCAGAAAGAAAGATGACTCAGAACCATCAAAGAATAGCGAAAGCAAAGAAGAAAGAGTCATCGCTTGTTACAACTGCAAGAAGCCGGGACATTATCGGTATGATTGTCCCGAGCTCGGTAGTCTTCGAACGCGCAAAGCACGTAAGGCAAGGAGAGAGAAATTCGCCCAGAAAAGACAATCCTACATAGCTGGCGAAATCTCAGACGACTCAGAAGAGGTCGACTCCTTTATGGATTCATCTGACGATGAAGCAGCTTTCATGGCCTTAGAGCTTGAAGCTGAAGAATCAGCTGAAAAGTGCATGATGGCAGGCGAAGAGGATGAGGTAAATTCTCATGAACCACTTAACTCCTCTTCACACTGCACACACGACACTATTTCGGGTGCGAGATGAGAATTTGGACGTCGCAACCGCATACGAAGAACCGCTCGACGAACAAATTCGGATGAGTCGCAGCTCAAGCAAGACTCTTTAGGAGTTGGATACCACGAAAGTAGAGAATCGAGAGTTTCTCGGGAGAGTCAGAGTTGCTACGAGGCCGAAGGACTTGTGTTGAGACTCGGGGAGGAAATAAACTCTCTCGATGGCCAAGTCTCAGCATCAAGAAGATCGGATTTCAGTTTTGACCAATGACTTGACTCAGAAAGATACTGAACTGAGTCTGCTGAAGCAAGAAATGTCAGGACTTCAGACCGAGCACGACACACTGAAGAAGAGTGATGATGTCTGGAGGAGCCTGATGACTGAGAGGTACATGGGTCTTTGAGAAGAAATTAGAAGCTATGCTAGCAAGCAATAAGCCAAAGCACTGCAAGGAAGGACTTGGATTCAGCCAGGGAGCTTCCACATACGCCCCAAGTACACTCGGAAGTACGGCTTGGCCGATAGATTTGTTCGAGGGGAGACTATCAACGCAGATATACTGAACCCCCTAGCAAAGAACAAACAGAAGATGAAAGCACCTCATCCCACACATCAGCATTCGACAAGGAGAACCGTGCCAAAGAACCCCCAGTTCAGTCAAGGGGGAACCAGCAAATCAAAATTGGCAGATCAGTATGGACCTCCAAAGCTGACACATCCAGCTCAGTATGGGTCATACTATTATGAACCTATAATCGAAGAGGCTCCAAAGGTCGAAGAAAAAGAAAGCCACACGTAAGGCTAAGGTCGGCCAGTCTACCAACTCAGAAGATCAGGACTCCTGAACCTCAGAAGCCTCAGAAGTCACCTTTGACCAGTCCAGTGGTCAGATATGTTGACTCTAATGGAAAGAAAATGTCTGAAACCACCAGGGTTGTTAGACAGATTTGGGTTATGAAAACTAACATCTAAGGACCCAAAATCAAAAATAAAGGGTACCTGAATATAATTCTGTTTTGCAGGTGCGTAAAGACCCATGGTATGTGGACAGCGGATGCTCAAGACACATGACATACCAAAGGAGTCTACTGAAGAATTATATCACGAAGAAGGACCCGAGTGAGTTTGGAGATAATGCCAAAGGCTACACGAGAGGATATGGAACACTCAGCATAGGAACTGCCAAAGTTCCAAGAGTATCATATGTTGAAGGACTTCAGCATAATCTTCTCTCTGTTAGTCAATTTTGTGATAACTCAAATAGAGTGATTTTTGACGCTGGTTTCTGTGATGTTATTGATAAATCCACAGGGAAAACAGTGTTATCGGGTTCGCGTGAAAGAACATATATGTGGTCGACTGGAACTCACTGAACCCGAAGCTTGCTTATTGGCGAAGAATGACAACCGCACGGGGTGGCTATGGCACGAAGACTCGGCCCATCTCAACTTTAAGACGCTCAACAAGCTTGCAAGAAACACTCTAGCAAGGGGACTGCCGAATGAAGTATTCGAAGCAAAGACACTCGGTGTGAAGCATGTCCGAAGGGAAAGCAAACAAGGAATCAAAATCCTCCGGTTCCATCGCCTTCCACGGATGGAATCCTTCACCGCTACATATGGATTTGTTCGGTCCAAGTCTCACCCGGTGACGATCGAGGCGAGAAAATATGCATTAGTGGTCATAGATGACTACTCGCGCTACACATGGGCCATATTCATTGCCAACAAGTTCGACGTCAAAACGAGTTACCAACGCTTCGAAAAAGCTCGGTGTCGAAAAGAACACCAAGATCGAGAAAAATACGTTCGGAGCAGGAACCGAGTTCCTTAATTCCATGGTAAAGGAGTTTCGCAAAGCGAGAAGGAATAGAGCATGAGACTTCGCCTACACGCACACCTCGGCGAGAATGGAGTTGCTCGAACGAAAGAACGAGAACTCTAAAAGAGGCAGCTAGGACTCTACTCGCAGACTCGGGACTCCCAACCAAATTCTCGGGCGGAAGCTACCGATATCGCATGTTATACTCGGAATAGATCTCTACCGACAAAGCGACGATAAGAGAACACCATATGAACTATGGAACGGCGAGAAGCCTTCTCTATCTTATTTCCATATTTTTGGTTGTTCATGCTTTATCCACAATAATGGGAAAGATCAGTGAAGACTTTGATAGCAAGTCGGATCGGGGAGTATTCTTAGGATACTCTCGGGTCGGCAAAGCTTTGAGTATTCAACTATCGGACTCTTTGCGTGGAGGAAAGCCCTCATGTTGTTTTTAACGAGTTTGCTACGAAGACGGGAGCAAGAACTCAAATTCCGAATCCGAGGACATCGGTAGCGGCTACGGGATCTAAGCTTAAAAGACAAATACGAAAAGATCCCGGCTATGTTGGGATGATGATTCGACGAAGAAACCGAAGACAAATCTACCGAATCTCAACCAGTGAGCAAGTAGGCTGGCGAGATTGATTCTCCCGAAGAATCAATCCCGGGTAACTCGGGTCGATGAGGAAACCGTAGAGGTAACCGAGACCACCACTACCGAGAATAACAACTCGGTGGGGAACGCCTAGTAATGTTCCCGAGCTGAATGCCCTCGAACACGGTGACTCAGTAGATCATACTCTTATTCTTGAATTACTTCAATCTCGGAATAGTACAACCCGAAATGCCTAACTCACCTACTATCCGTGTTGAACAAATTTCGGATGAAGAGTTAAAACATCGTAGATCGTGGCTAGATGCTCACACCGGCCGATCTTATAATTGGAGATCCTTTAGCACATGTCAAGACAAGATCCAGATTCTCGTCAAGGAGAAAGCGCATTATTTTCCCCGCTTCTTGTCTTACCGAAGAGCCTCGGAATATTGAGGATGCACTTAAAGATGTTGGCCCTGGATTATTGCTATGCGCAGAAGAGCCGAATCGGCCCACGAGAAACGAAGTATGGGAGCTTGTAGACGGACCCGCATCAACATGTCATTGGAACCAAATGGGTCTTCAAAAACAAGCGAGATGAAAACAACGCTATAGTAAGGAACAAAGTAAGACTCGTGGCTAAAGGCTACCGTCAAGCCGAAGGATAGATTTCGATGAGACGTTCGCTCCAGTTGCAAGATTGGAGGCTTATCAACGATTCAGAGTTTATCAAATGGATGTGAAGTCTGTGTTCCTGAACGGCGTACTGAAAGAAGAAGTCTATGTGGAACAACCGCCCGGCTTTCAGCAGGGACATCAAGTATATAGACTCGGAAAGGCTCTATACGGGTTAAAACAAGCACCCCGGGGCTTGGTACGATACCACTGTCGGAGTTTCTTCTTCGTAAAGGTTTTCGAGAAAGGCACGATGAGACCGCACTCTATTCAAGCATTCGACCGGAAGAAGACTTGTTACTTGTGCAGATCTCACGTGGATGACATTATCTTCGGTTCGAAGAATGTCATTATGTGTCGGCAATTTGAAAAGATGATGAAGGATAAGTTCGAGATGTCGATGATGGGTGAAATGAACTACTTCCTTGGTTTTCAAGTCAAGCAATCCGAAAAGGGAACGTTCATCAACCAAGGCAAATACACTCGAGACCTCATCAAAAGATTCGGTACGCACATCCGGCAAACCTCTATCAAGATCCCGATGAACACGAATATGAAAATCAATCTTGATAAGGAGGGAGTATCGGTAGATCAAACCGAATGCCGTGCTATAATTGGTTCTTTATTATATCTAACGCCTACTCGTCCCGACATAACTTATCTTTGTCGTAGGTGTCGTGCTCGATTTCGGGGCGAATCCCAAGCGAGTCATATGGACTCGGCAAAGAAGATTCTCCGCTATCTACGAGGAACACCGACATGGGTTTATGGTATCCGAGTTGATGATAATATTGAACTAAGCTGGTTATTCCGATGCCGACTATGCGGGATGTAGAATAGACCGAAAATCAACTTCGGGAACATGTCGGTTCATTGGCGGCAAAAGCCGATCTCATGGTTTTCAAAGAAAGCAAGACTCGTGGCCACGTCGACTACCGAAGGCGAATACATGGCTGCCTGGAAGTTGTTGCGCCCAAATCCTTTGGGCCGAGACGACGAACGAGAGACTATGGACGTCATTCGGAATGAAGTGCCGATCTTACGCGACAAGATACCGGTGCTATTGCAATCACTCAGAATCCTGTTCTTCACACAAGATGCAAGCACGTGGACATCAGACATCACTTCATTCGTGACCATGTCGAAAAGAAGGATATCAGAATGGAAAAGATCCATACTGACAAACAAAGGGCCGATATACCGACCAAGCCTCAGCCGAATTCGGATTCGGAGAACTTTTCGGTAGAGCTAGGTCTGGCTGGACCCTACCGACCCCACCGCAATAAGGTTTCGGGAGAGGAACATTCCAGTGAGGGGGAATGATCACTCTCGATGCGAGTAAGTTCGATGACGTAGAGATTCGAGAAAACCATCTACACGAGGTATCAGCTGACTACTATGTTCAGCTGACAGGTTTGCGTATCTCTACTCTAGTATCTAATGCAACAATGATAAGCATTTATTATGGAGATTCAGCATGATTTAAATATCTCTTAGTTTGTCATTTATTGATAACAGATTACATTTAATACACGACATTCTATGCACAACTTTCTGAACTCTGTGCGCATTAAATGCATGTCTTATCATAGTTACTCTTTAGGCATGTTTACAACTTGCATTGACTTAGACGGCTTTTGTGATCATTACCTCTTATAATATTGAATCTTAACCGTCCATCTCATAAAGTAGGTTTAAACTCAGCCTTAGATCGATAACTGTTCATCTTCTAGACATGTACATATTTCGATCAAATCTTAAGAACCGCCATATTCGCACTTAACATTTCGATCATATCTTACCCTCATTTGCAAAATTCCGAGAATACCTTTGTGCAAAAACCCTCATTCCGAGAATACCTTTGTGCAAAAACCCGCAAAAACCCTCATTTGCTTACTTTCTCCTCGATCAAATTCTCGGTATGCCTACATGTAGTTACTTATGTGTTGATCATTATTGATTAGTATCATATATAAAAAGTTTATTTAAATCGATACTGATAACAACTTCATGTGACAGGTACAATGGCGGAAACCAATATCTCTATGATATCTCCAGCGGATATGCAGAACATTCTGGAGAAGGATCGCGTATGGTTTGAACCCACCATGGATTTCTATTCATGCGATCTGGAGTATATGGATGAGATCTTCTCGGCTCCGCGCGAGTCGGGGCTGGAGAAATTTCTCGTCTAGGAGGCCTTCGTTCTTCCTCCCGAGACAGGTTGCAGAGCTGTACTTGAATTCAGACGCAGTGTCTGGAGACATAGTGGCAAGGTTTGTTGTCCATTCTATCCAAAACGCCACTATGGAGCTGAAGCAAATGTCCATCAAGGATGCCTTGAAGCGGAGTTTTGATCTGCCCTCCGAAGGAACAGATCCGATCGGGTACGAGAGACGACCGAGTTGATGAATACCTTGCCGTCTTCTATGGAAAGCCCACTACATTCGTAGCGCTTTCCGAAGAACGACATGTTGCCTCGATTCGGGGCACTTGCCATATAGTGACGTAGCTGCGACAAGCCAAGCGGTGGTCGTTTGACCGAGTGTCGAGGCCTAAGATTCGGATGATGATGGCCATATACGACCGAGCCCGGATAAATTGGACGGAGTTCTTTCTCAGAGAATTCATGGCTCAGCCGCTAAGTTCGACAAAGCATCGAACATGCCGAGCGCAAAGGGCAAATGTCTGTATGGACTCAAAATGTCCATTATGATCGAAGATTTATGTGGATCTGAGCCTATCACCTACAGTGACAAGGAGTACTTCAATGTGAAGAAGGTCAGATTTCACAACAAGACAGCAGCGCTTCAGCAGATAGGGTCAGGACCCTCAGTAGTCTCTCCGAAATCAAAGTCTCAAGAGCGGTACGCCTACAAAGAAAAGAACCCCTCCCGCTAAAACTCCTAAGGCACCGGCAAAGAAACGAAGAAAGCCGTTGAGGTGCCGGCCTAGCGAGGAGGTTCCACAAGTGCCTCGCCGAACGGGCTCCCGAGAAGACTACTCGGCCCATGCAGTGGTTGATGAGTCCGAGTCTTACGAGAAGACTCGGTCGATGGAGAAGATTGTTTCACCTGAAAGGGACCAAGGGGATGCTTCGAAGCTCGGGCGCAGATATTCGGCGCCTAGACGGCCCCCTTTTTGTCCCTCCACTCGGCTCGATCCCTCCAACCGAAGAGTAGACTTCACACATAGACTTGGAGTCCGAGACCGCATCCGAAGGTGAATCAATCGGGATGGAAGCTTCAGTGATTATATCCAGAGCATCCCAAGAAATTTCGCAACTAGTTCCGGAGCTTGCCGACTACTCGAGACTTGTTGCTCATCGCCAAAACAGACAAGGGCTCCACATGTTCTTTGCGACATCGGGAGTGGCCTCGTCTACGACGCCTTGTCCTCCACTACTCCTCTGTCGGCGGCACGCATGAAGAGGAATTGAGGCCGAGAGAGGAGATAGGCTATTCGAGCCCGAAGACCTCAGCTCAATGGACAATACGAGGGCTGCAATGCCGGCCATGATTCATGATCGACAGCACGCTCCGGCCCAAGACCTCGGATGGGTCGGACCATGACGACCCACCATTGATTCGGGCCCTGGAAAGCCTGATGAGGGACATCCACAGGACAAGGATACCCATACTGAAACTGCTCCACCTCTCAGTATTCTTGGTCCTGAGAAGTCCAAGGCTGGTGCTTCGTCCTCAACGAGCCCGCTCGGCTCTTGCTGCCGACCAACTTTCGAGCGGCGCCCGGCCCGGACCGCAAAGAGATCTCGATCGATGGCAAAAGCCTTAACTGCCCAAGGGATCAAAAATTGAGATCTTGCGAAGGCTATCCATAGGACATGGAAGCAGACTGCTCAAGCCACGACTAAAGAACTTTAGGGGCTGAAGTCTTCTGTCTCTTCATCAGCCGCCCCTGATGTTTTCGCGCTTATTTCAGAAGCGTTGGCTCAGCAGCAAGTCAAATTCGAAGCTCGGCTCAAGATCTTTCGGGAGAGCCAAGCCAAGCTACTAGATGAATTTTTGGCTTCTAAAGCGCTCATACCGACGCTATCATCCGAACAATCCGAGGCCACCGAACAAAGACTTGAGAATATCCAACCGGCCTTGGAAGACAAGATCACCGAGAAGCCGAAAGACTTCAAGGAAACAAATGACCTCTCTCACAAGCAAGTACAAGGGAAAACCTTACCATGGAGAGGAACGAGTTGCATGAGGCTCGACTAAGCTCCACGATCGTCTTGATGAGCCGTCAACCTCCTACAAAAGTCCGAAGAAGTCGAGCCCTAGTCCCTACCCCGGTGCTCATTAATGATGCCAAAAAGGGGGAAAGTGAAGGAAAAAGGGAAGGAAAGAAGAGTACCCGAGAAGCCGACTCAAACTCGGTCTCGGAAGGGTGAGGCCCGGGGGTGCTTCACCGCGAGCACAACGAAACCGACCCAAGTGGCTCGAGACCCCGAGCAGACTACTCGAGCAACCCGGACTCCCAAAGAAATTATTAAGGAGGTTGTCTGAGTACGCTGAACGGCGGTGGAGGACTCGAGAAGAAGAAGAGGCTCCTATTCCACCACCCGGTTCAAGAAGGCAAGGGCAAACGAAGCTTAAAATTCCAACCCCTCCAAAGCAAAGAGATTAAGATACATATCTGGCGAGGAGGAAGCCCAAATAGCTGCGGATGAGAGCGGCGAGAAATTGCAGAGGGTGAAGTAGCTAACAAGCCAAAGTCTAAGCTTCGCCAAAGGAAAGACTAAAGCCCCATCCGAGAGGAGGAAAGAGAACTGCTAGATCGCCTCCGAGAAAGCTCATCATAACGAGATGAAGAGGACAGAGAAAAAGAAAAGGAGCGAGCAGTAGAAGAATCTTGAAAGGCGAGGTACATCCAAATCTAGATCTAGTACCCTGCTTGAATCGGAACAAGCTCCTCGAAGCCTCAAGAGCAAGATGCGTAAATTGAAGAAATCTTTGCTCGGATGGATAGATATCTCTACAGAGGAGAGGAAGCTAGACGGATAGAGGCCGCAGACAAAGGATACATTTGGCGGACCTTGAGGCACTCGGGAAAGCGTGCGAACAAGAGGCCAGCCGAGAGTTCCTTCGAAAGCCGACATTCCTTAGCGATACGAAGGTTCGGGAAGCCAAACGATCCGAAAACACATAGATGGCCGAGATCGAGACGAATGGATGCCTATTCGGTTCAATCGAGATGGGAATCGGCCAAGATAGAGTTTATCAAGAGAAATTATTTTCGGCGATTCTAGCTCGAAATGTCTAAGGCGATGCCTATGCCGAGTGGATGAACATTACCGAACACGATCTTTACCCATATATGCACAGAAGCAAGAATCGAAGGGGTAGTAGTCGGCGTTCCTGAGCAAAGATCTTTCCTCCACCCGTAAGACAAGACGACTCAAAGACATCTCGGAATGATTGAACAAGAAGTGAAGAATGCTTTGCGTTGAAGCAGAGGATTAGAACAAGATGATCCAGCAGACTTCGCCGAATACCTGAAGCTGAGGAAGAACACGTTCAGAATGTATGGAGTCCCACTGCCTGAAGATAAATCCCAAGGTTTCATGAATAGGATTCAGCAGTTTAAGGGTTCTCCCTCTTAGTTCTTCGTTTAGCTTAGCAAGATTTGTAATGTACTGAACTGTTTATTATATATATACGAATCTTCTTATGGCTCTGACAACTACTTGTTGTCTAAATAGCCATGTTTGCTTTATGCTTTAACACTCAGAATCACTGAAGTGATTACTGACACACACACTTTGTTTATATACTTGTCAGTTTTTGCTCGGTTAGATCTCTGATAGACTAGACTTTCAGAGAGTTATTATTTCTCTTAGTGGGAAATTGTTGCATGGGGGAAATTATTGTAAAAGGCGAAAATTGTTCTGCCTTGTCTCCCTCAGTAGTCTAGCACTTACCAGACAACTCCACTGATCCTACTTGTAATATTTGTAAGGAGCTCTGTTTCTGAGTAAGTTAGTGTTTAACATAGTTGATAGGACATAGATGATAGGTTTTGGCATCATCAAATAGGGGGAAATTGTTGGGTGATGATTCAATCCTCAGCATGATCATACCGGTGGGAAATGACTCTATCTTCTATCTTGAATCACGCTCGGTAGCCTCGTGCTACGAACCGTTGAGAAGATTTGAAGATCCCAAAACCCTATCCGATTGGTGAACCATTCCTTTGTATTCGTATTTGTCTCCCGAGGTTTCGGACTCGGTAGACACTCTGCCTGGTCAAGGCGCTCGCAGCTTATTTGCCTCGGCACCGGTGCAAGAAGACTCGGTGATCTTGGACTCAGCAGAGCAAGATATCTTGAAAGACTCGATGATACTTTTGGACTCGGCAGAGCAAGATATCGAGAGAGTCGATTGAACCGAACTCGCGAGAGTAGTTCACTTGGACTCGGAGCCGATCATCAGTAGACTTATCTCGGCAGTCTATCTACCGAATACAAGGTTAGACTCAACAACGGCGGATAGTCTTCGGGATCGCCGAATCTTTTGAAAGACAATCGGCATTGTCATGTACGAGGAAGAGAGAAGTCACGCTTCGGTCTATCTCGAAGTTTGTCTTTGTCTCAACCACTCCATCCACCTCAACGAATGACAAGCATACACGTGTCTTCTCACCGTTAAAGCCAGTCAACCTTTTACCTAAAAAGGTGGGAAAGTACACTCGTTACCTACACCAAAAGAGCCGTTTGCTACCAAAAGAGAGAGAGAGAAGAAGATCGTCTCCAACGGATCTATTTCAATCTCTCGCTCTATAAATAGAGGGATCATTCAAGATTTTAAAAAAAAAAAAAGAAGAGAATGCGCGCACCTCGAACACGAGAGAGCATTCAAACGAGCGATATTAACGACTAAGTCTTCCGCAAGAAACAACCGAGTTATCTCCGGGCGAAAGACTACATCCAATCTCCAAAAGGAACCAAGCCGAACCGACATAAGCTTCTAGTATCCAAGCGACCGACACGAACCTATAGCTAAACCCTCAGCCGTTCGTCGCTCAAGATAGCTACATTCTCGTTCCTTATCCCTCTAACCCTAAGCTCACTTGTTATATCCATAGCTTAGACGAAGGAGTTCACATTTGAACCCAATCCTTATTGTATAAGGACTCCTTCACTGTTGGAGAAGTTTGTCAAACACTTTAAGTTTGATAGTGTTGTAACCGAGACTTGGATCAGTATAAAAACCAAGACGCGGCTTTGCCCAAGTGTGCAAGCCGGCCCGAGACTAACTCGGGATAATAAATAGCCTCCCGATCATTCGGGACAGTGGACGTAGGATTTGAGCGATATCCAGAACCACTTTAAAAATCCTGTGTCTCTTTTCGCTTTCTTAAGCGTTGCATTGATTTTACTATTCATCTTTTGAACATCATATTTAAAATCAATCAACTGTCTCAAAGATAATGAACTCTTAATCTACGATCTAAGACTTAAAACGTTTTCTCACAAAAAACCGATTTGGGCCTACACTATTCCGCGCATCTGAACTCTTTTCGTAGATATCGAATTTCGACGTAGTCGGTTAGCGTATCTCACTGAGTCGATACTCTTAGCCTTTAACTCGATTGAGCATGTATGCCGGGTTTGCTTCGAACCCTGTTTGATCGGTGACACCATCCTGAATAGGACTGTTCGAGTTCGAAATTGAGAAATCGAATCAGGTGTATTCACCCCCCCCCTCTACACCTGACCGTACACTCGGGACCAACATTGAAGGTTCATCATTCAACTATGGGTTTTGGGATCTTCAAATCTTATCATTCTCAACAATTTCCCCCTATTTGATGATGCCAAAACCTTTTACAAACAACTACTACTGATTATGCTAAAAACTATTACTTGACAATCTAAGCACAGTATCAGAGCACTATCGGGCAGAAAGGCTCTTACATCAAGGCGATCTCTATCAGCAAGGCTGATATCTAATCAACACAGATGCTATACACCATGAGACTAAACTCTAACAATATACCCCTATCATATTACAAGCAATATCTCTCTAAAAGATGTCTAAACAACTTAACCACAGAGAGAAACATATAAATAGATATGTGGGTGTGTGATCTGATCACTAAGGTGATCAGTAGTGTTGAAAGAATAAAAACACAGTCAAGTGACAATGAGTAGTTGTCGGAGGTCAATAGAAAAAGATGGCATAAATGATCTGAGAAGATTACAAGTACATGAAAATCTAATTCTATAAGCTAAATACTAGAAGACTATCAGCTGACTTCTTCTTGAATAGTTGCATACGTGCCTTGAAGTCAGGCGACTTCTTCTCAGGAAGCTCAAGGCCATAGGATGAATAAACCCTGTTCCTCAGTGCCTTGATCTCTTCCTTGTCTCCATCATCATTCTTGTCTAGATTTTTTGCCTGATAGTGTCGCTGATTCCTTCCTCTATCTCTCTCTTATAGATATTTTCTTGATGCATGAGAGGAGGTGGCAAATATCTATTCTCAAGTGCTCTGAGAGCCTTACCTGACTAACTGAAACGGGTTTAGATTTCAGCATAGAGAGGAGGATCAATTGTCATCAGATATTCTTTGAACTTGCCATCAACGATTGATCATCATATATATTCCAGATATAGAATCTCTTGATGAAGTCAATCTTCCTCTGTTCCCATCTCTGATTCAGCTTCCACGGAACCCAAACGTCAGTCCTCTTGTGAAGAACTCTCTTCACATCAGTTCCTGGTTCTCTACCTCTGAAAAACTTAGAAGTAGTAGGAATACTTCTATCCTTCTCAGGAACTCTCTCTCGAGCTTCTCTCTGTCGTCTGTCTGAGAGCCTCTAAATCAGCTTGATGAAGTCTCTCTAGCCTCTCTGATCTATCTGGCTTCATCATTGATGTCCATTCATCTCTCACAGCTATCCCAAAGCTCTTTCAATTCAGCTTCTTGTCTCTTAGAGAGCTCAGTTGAAGGGATGTGTTGTTGAGTCTCTGAGTCGCTTGGTTCGGTTGATGTGGACTTAAGTGCCCCGGGCTTCTCAGAGTGTTTAGACTTGTGAGGAGTTTGAGCAGCTGACCTGGTTTGCCTAGGTAATACAGATCTTGTTTGGGTAGGAACTGGAGATCGAATCTGAACACCTTTCTTGGCTTTGGTCTGCTTCTTCTCATCTTACTTCTGAAGTTCTCGCGCCAGTTTCTCGTCATATGCGATATGTTCCTCTAGCGTTCTGAACTTCAGTTTCTTGGGTTTCGGAGGAGTTGGAGAAGCAAGTACTTTGCCTTTTGTAGTGATGTCCATTCCTCTGGCTTCAGCAGTGATTTCCATTCCTCTTTCAATTCAGCTTCTTGTCTCTTAGAGAGTTGCGACCTGAGTGGTGGCTCTTCTTCACTTAAAGCATCTATGTATTTGGCCACTTCAGTTATGGCTTCGTCAGCTGGCTCTCCTGTGCCTTCACCCTGTCCAGCTTCTTCCCCCTTACCTTCAGCTTCCTTCTCAGCTGATTTCTGAGCTGCTTTACTAGAACTTGCCTCTTCAGCCTTCAAGAGGGTCAGTAGTTGATCACTTCTACTTCCTTCCCCCTTTCTAGCATCATCAATGATAGTTGCCAAGGCAGTGAACTTCCCTGTAAGCTCTTCGATCGACATGCTTGATGGACTCGAGTTTAGTTGCAACATCTCCGGTTTGCATCAGTGTAAGCGGTCCATCGCTTTCCATGATCAATGTTAATGTAGTGAGGACTTGATTTTGAAGCCTCACTTTCAGTCGAAGGTACGCCTACGAGTCTCGGCATCCTTCTTAATCAGCGTGCTGACCTCATGTTGTCCCACTAGTGCCTTAGCGACACTTTCAGTGGTGAGCTTATTACGCTCTTCAACGGCCTTTAGGACTCGATCTGTTGCAGTGGCCATATCTTCAAAAAGTTTCTTAGCCTAAGACTGTAGGATAGTTTGGAACTAATTATTCTGATAGGTCCTCTGCTCTTAAAGTGCTTTTAGGAGGATCTCTTCAGCATTAAGAGTAGAAGGCGTGTTGATCCTCTTCACTTCAGCAGATAAAGTGCCCAGCATCTGAGTCTGAGCCTCAGGAATTGAGTCCATTTCGAATTCACATCAGAGGCTATGAGACGATTTTTGTGTGCTTGATGCTTGATGCACTTGTTTATTGAATACTGAATTCCGAGTAGTTAAAGAAAAATAACAATCTAGTCTACTGAGCTCGTAACATGCTAAGCTCAACTAAACTGAACATGTATTACATTATATATGTTGGGATGAGATTTAGTATGATAAGATTTGAATATCCCAAACCTAGCTGAATGATGAACCTTGTATAATATAATAGCTTAGTTGAGTTCAGCATGTTAAGGACTCGGTAGGCTAGCTAGAGTTTAGTAGCTGATAGGGTTCAATAGATCATCTGCCGTTTAGCCGAAGAACTCAGCATCAAGATCTCAATTAGGAACATTACAACCTACTGAATCTACACAGGAATTCAAGCCATAAGCTGAAATCTCAGAAGAATGGAAGTACGAGATAATTCAGTAAAAGGTCCGAGGAATCAGAGGAAGTCAACTCAGCATGATATTGGAGTTTGAACAACCCTCACCTACTCGCTAACCTTGACGACCAATGAGAAGCCACCAGCATTGTACCTTCTCGACGTAAAAGCGCTTCCCATGCGAAAAGAGGGGAATACGGTTGGGAGATGATTCAAAGCAATAGAGCGTTTAGAAGATTTGGGCGATCCCAAAACCCTAATTTGATTGGTGAACTATTTCGTTGTAATAGTAATGCCTTAGTCTCTGAGAGTTTCAGACTCAGTAGACTTTCCTTCAGCATGGTCCCGGCTCGAGTTACGTCAGTTGATCCCTCGGCCGGACTATCCGCCTCAGTACCATGGGTGAAGACTCGGTAGTGCTTGGACTCGATAGGAAGCCTGACATACGAGAGGTGTTCGAATTCAGATAGTGTTGGACCGGCGGGAGCAAGCATACCGAAAGGAGTCGATAGAACTAGGCTCGGCGGAGAAGTTCACTAAACTCAGAGTCGACCTTCAGTAGAGTTGGACTCAGCAGGAGTATACTACTGAACCCAGACCAAACTCAGCAACGTCCTGACAGTCTCCTTGATTGTCAGATAATCTTCTATGTTAAATCAGTAGAGTCGTCCGAGGGTTGTTCACATCGGAGAAGTCGACTTCCGATTCGCACAGAAGTATGTGTGTCTCAACTACTTTCTACGCCTTGACCAATGACGAGCAACTAATCGTCAAAGTTACAGTAAAAGCTACAAGTTAACAACTTTCCGAAAAGGGAGGAAAATACTCTGCAAGATTCCTTAAAAGAGTCGTTAGCTACGCAAAGAGATTCCCACGTGGATTGTTCGTCTCCAACGGATCTATCCATAGCTCACCTCTATAAATAGAGGGAAAATCAAATCGAAGAACAACACAGAACACAGTGATTTCGAGCAAGAAACGAACAAGTTACAAGCTTTCCGCAAGAACTTCAGAGAAACACTCAACGCGAAAGGCGACATCTTTGCTCTAGGGAACAAAGCTGAATATAATCAAAATCCTCTAGTATCCAAGTGATCGAACATGAACCCAAAGAGATTATTCCTCATTGTTCATCACTCTAGAAGCCACTTTCTTGTTCCCTTCCCTCTAACCTAAGCTCTACTGAAATATCCATAGCTTAGACCCGAAGGAGTTCATATCTTGAACTGTTCTTATTGTTAAGAACTCCTTCATCGTTGGAGAGTTATTCAAACTTTATAGTTTGATCCTTGTAAACTAGGACTTGCTCAGTATAATCCTCAAGGCCAGTGTTTGTCCAATGCACAAACTAACAAAGACTAACTCAGTATAGTAAAATAGTCTCATGATCTTTTCGGGATAGTGGACGTAGGATTGTTTGATATCTGAACCTCTTTAAAATCCCTATGTTCATTTACTGTTGCATTGACTTACTGTTCATACTGAAAACCGTTTTACAAAATCATACAACAGAGCTTGACAAAGCTTAAGCGAGTGCACTAATCACGAAAGCAGTTTTAATAAAAACGTTTTCAAACTCAATCGAATCGGGCCTACACTTTTCCGCACGCTACTAAACTCTTACTAAACGGTACTAAATTCGACATCGGTCGGCTAGCGGGCCTCAGTATAGTCAAATCACTTTGTCCACGCATCCCAGAACAACTTGCCTGGTCTGCGAATTTATTGACAAGACACTCTCTACGAATAGGAATCTTCGCGTTTTAAGTTGAGAAAGTTTTCGGTGTATTCACCCCCCCTCTACACACGAACGTTTATCTCGTGACCAACAATTGGTATCAAAGCATGAGTTCTCTAAGACTCTTGTTATACGAAAGCCCGGTCTACTTGGACGGATCCCAAAACGTTTTCACCGTATATCATTCGTCATTCATATCATTATCTAACATGTCTCGATATGTCGGGAATCGGGGATGGTACCCATGTTCTCGATAGAGAACTACTGGGTATAGCGAGTTAGAATGGAAGCACATCGACTTCCCTCCACGAGAGCATGCGAGAGGTCTTGGAAGACGGACCTATCGTACTATGATCGATAGTGTCGAAGTCCGGGGATCCAGGACAAGGAGGAGGAACGGTAACAGGGAAGAAGGTCCCTAAAGGCGAAGCCTTTTCACTCCGTGAAGAGAAGAAGCTTCATAATCTAGGACAGGGTTGCCGAGGAACGCCCATACTGACCACCATAGAGCGACTCATATCTCGAGAGAGTTCAGGGACTGCAAGTCCGCTAAAGAACTCGGGATGCTTGCGGCGCTACTAAGTCGGGGACTGTGAAGATTAAAGCTAACAAGTTAGCGTCTGGAACCCGAGAAGATGGAGAGAGCGTCTCTCATGCCTGGCGACACGATTGAAGATCTTAATGTCGAGATTTACGGATCGATGAATACTATCAATGGGATGGGAAAGAGCGTTCTCCGGATAAGAGATGAATCTCAAAATCTTGAGAGCACCGCACGGACATTGGACTCCCTTTGCTACATTGGTTAGACATTCGACCTTGATATTGTTTCTCTTGATCATATATTTTGGAGCGAAAGCCGAGGAGTTCGAGTTCGGTCTACCACGAGGAAGCGACAAGCGAGGCGACACCAGATTGACCATGCCTTTAAAGCATCAGTTAGCACAGCAGCTCCGGCATCTAGCAAAGTTGAGCCTTCAACCAGCGATTTACAAGAAGGAAGCTTAGCTAAACGATATGCAGTGCTTGCCATCAAATATCAAAAGGAAAAGGAGCGGCGCAGAAAACTTTCCAGAGTCGTCAGAGACTCAAAGAGTAAGTCTGAATACTCACCCAAGCGCACTAATGAATGACATACTTCTGAATGTAGGAAACAGGAGGATTCTGCACAGTCGAAAGACAGTGAAAACAGAGAAAGTAGAGTCACCTCCTGCTACCACTGCAAGAAGCCAAGACACTACCAGTATGACTGTCCTGAGCTCAGTACAGCTGAAAGAGCTCCATGAAAAGCTCGAAGGGAGAAGTTCATCAAGAAGCGACAAGCCTACATTGCCAGGTGAACTTTTAGACAACTTCCGGATGAAGTCGATTCCTTCATGGATTCATCGGCATGAAGGTTGCCTTTATGGCCCAAGAGCTTGAAGAAGATGCGAAAAGTGTCCCAATGGCCAGGAGAAGAAGATGAGGTAAACTCTCACAAACCATTTAACTCTTCTTCACCGTGCACACAAGACAATTGTTTCAAAAAGTGCATGAGAATCCAGATATCGCGATTGCTACAAAGAACTACTCGATGAACAATTCGGATGAATGCAACGGCTCAATAAGACTCTTCGGGAGTTGGATACCACGAAAGTGGAGAATCGAGACTTTCTCGGGAGAGTCGGATCGCTGCGAGAGTCGGAAGGACTTGTGTTGAGACTCGGGGGAGGAGATTAACTCTCGATGGACAAGTCTCGGCATCAAGAAGATCAAATCTCGATCGACCAATGACTTGACTCGAAAGATCTTGAAGGCGAGTCTCCTGAAGCAAATTTGTCGGGACTTCAAACCGAGCATGAAACGCTTAAGAAGAGTGATGATGTGCGGAGGAACCTCTCGATCGTCATAGGAGAGCTGAGTTAGAACAAGTGTCATTGATCACTAATCGTGCTATACATGGGTCATATTTATTGCCAACAAGTCGACGTCAAAATAGAGTTGCCTACGCTTCACGAAAAAGCTTAGTGTCGAGAAGAACACCAAAATCGAAAAGATTCGTTCAAACAGAGGAACGAGTTCCGAATTCGACGAGTGGAAGAGTTCTACAAAAGCGAAGGAATTGAGAATGAGAC